>JANAVB010033347.1:45000-64638 GCA_029216955.1 Iris pallida | reverse complement strand
AATCCATGCGGCCGCACGCTTAAATGCCAAGGAACTCCGTGCCTCGACGCATCCAACGCTCCTGTGCCACGAGCTGCTACCTGTGCATGCACGTAAAAACTATGTGGGTGTCATACTCAACTGTACCGGTGGAATGAGCTCCTCGCCCACCCATACAAATTGACACGTTCATTTACTTTGTGCATAACCCTTTTGATTGTCTTACTGCACTTGCCTTAGGATTATTTAGGACCGACGCCTTGGCCTATTTGTTTCTAGACCATTCTGTGCTTGTAACACAACGTCGACTCAACAACGTTAACATCAAGTCGTGCTTGCCTTTCGGCCAAATTCAGACACAACTACGCGATGAGGCTCCATTTCCACGTGGCCGTCTACAAATCCATCGTGCCGTGTCTCGCAACTCATGTGACTTAACCAATCGCCGCCCCGCGGCCCTTCCTACTTGATCACCAACTGACCCAATCAAGACTTGTGGGATAAGTGTCACTCGACCGACTTTGCCTTCGCGTTTCCTGACTTAAACTCAAGACAACTCAACCAAACTATGCAACTTACATGCCGACAACTTAGACTCGACCCAACTCGTGCCGGAGCACATCGCCTACGCTGCAGCCAATCTAGTCCCCAAAACATTGTCTTTATCGTGTACGCATTCTTCCGACTCTTGATTCACTTCACCTTGCATCGTGGAAACGTACATGCTTTATCGAGCATTTACGCGGGCGACGCCTATGACTTAGGCTAACTCTTAGATTTGCAGCAAATACCAACTTTCCTTCTCCAAGCCACGACGAAGGATCAAGTGTCATTTTCAAAGCACGTCGTGCACCAATTGTAAGCCGACCGTTGGACCTTTCCATATTCTAACTCAATCGACCTGTCGGATTATTTCCTTAGCTATGTGATTCGTCTCTTTTTATCAAGCCCTTGTGCAAGTCGAAAACGCGATTTATTATGTGAAGGCAAATGAGACGAGTTCACCGAAACTATCCCACCTGAGCGAGCGTCGCCTCGATCGAGCGATGTCTTCGAGCAGCCGTTGCAGGCTAAGTCCGAACGCTGTCGTTTCGATTCCTCCGATTGACTGAGCAGGATGGGGCACTACATCATAAACAACTCAGAAAAAGTTTCGTCCTCGAAACTAACTGAGTACACTTATCGACTTATTACTTTACTCAACATTCAAAGACTCTCGCACGCACTACTCATATGCGTTTCCTCAATCCGAGCCACGCTCGCACTACCGTCATATTTCTTTTAAACTCTATTTCTAAATCCTTGACACTTTTTCATTCCTTAAGTCTTACTTGATTCAACGTATCACTTAGTTTGGATCGTGTACATATTCCAGGCGTCTCCAAAACATTATTCAACCAAGCCTCGTAGAGAATCTGCCATCACCACTCGAGTCGGATCGTGCACATATTCAAGCATCCCTGATATACATGCATGTCAACCGAGTCTCGTGAGTGGTGCTTCCACAATTCCTATCGCTCCACACCAGGACGTCTGCCTAATCGCTAGGCTATGTCTTTTGGCTAAAGTCATCCGTCAGTATTGGAATCATAGTTTCCAAACAATAATATCAACACTGACTCCATCCTAAGGTCAAACCAAGTTTGATAGTACGGAGTTTTTTACCCAAGCTCGTATCACTCCGATTTCTAAACTTCGAGCATCGATTCCCTACACACATCCCAACGTTTATCGCACGGTCTGAGTCATTCAGCAAAGCCATCCTACGATAACTCACATTTCAACCAATTCCTTGACGTATCGATATTACTCGTTCATTAAGCCATTTGTATAGTCTATCTCTTTGAACACGTTCGACATAGTTCGCCTATCAATCTTTTTCAAATCAAGCATGCTACGACACAATTCATCGCTAATCCATATTCACATTTTACTCCCTAAGTCATTCATCCCAATTTACGTAATCAATCACAAGGTCGTCCGACTTAACAATACGTTGCACCCCGATCTCACGCGAGTCAGATTATCCACGGTGGGCACGAATCACCATGCACGCTCCCACGAGATAATTATTCTCATCGAACGTAACTCTTGTTTTGTGTCTAGACTAATTCATTTTCGATGCGCGGATTGGACCTACTCAATCCTCAAGTTTTACTCAATCGTCAATCACAAGTCCTTTAAATCCTTGAATTTGCCTTCGTATCAAACCGACAAGTCGAGACAATCGAAGTTGCCGTATCCCGATTTTTCGAGTTCGATCATTCCCGCGACATGAATCACCATGTCAGCGCTCACGCGGAATGATCGTCCCAAATCTGACGCAACGCATGTGCGAGGCTAGAGTTGCGCTCATGCAAACAAGATCGTCGACGTTGTGTTATCAACGTAACCATCAAGGCAAGATCACTTTCATCCAACATTCGTCTCAATCAAAATCCTAAGTATTGCATCCATCAGAACGATAACACTTTTACGATCGTCATTCACCGTGTCAGAGTACCCCCGAGTTATCCCATATCGATCTTTGATACGTCTCAATACCATCGATGATATGCGTAACCTGACGATCTTCCTTTGCAACGAATTTTCAGTCGTGTGAATGATTCTATCGTCCGACTGGATAATCTCCTCGACATTCAATTTCAAGTTCGATCATTATCCCTCGAATCATTCACAACATCAATCTCCTCAAACCAATTTCACGTATTGTTTACCCGTCTATCTTAAGTCATTGACCAACGTATTTCCTCAATTCGCATCATTCCTTGTTAACTCAAATCATCGAGCAACATCCTTCCAATCCTCGGAGTCATTTCGTAACTTCAAAACCAAAACTTTCATGCACGCAATCTTTCCATCGTGCTAACTTTTTGTATACGATCCGTATCAATTTCCTCGATCAACTCATCCATTCGCATACCTTAACTTTTCTTTGATTCAGTTTCACCTACTCAATCATTTTCACGTTTCATACTCACGCAATCCCAATCCCGTGCACGTTCCGTGCACAAAATTTCTAGGTTGTTCGAACCAACTCGTCCAAACTTCACGATTACAACTTGTTCAACGACACTCAATCTAAGACTTTGCATAACGCGACGCTTGTTGATAGACTCATCGACACCCCGCATCCTCAATCGATCGACATCCCTGAAGCTATCGCATACACCACTCAGGGATGAAGTCATTCGACAAATCCTCAAAACCATCATTCGAATTCAAAATTGACTTCTTTGAATCCCGTTCGAACCATTTCTCTAATTCCAAGTACGCTCATCTATAATCGCATCGACGATAACATCGTCGCTCGATAGCACCCCTATCGTATCATCTCACTTTACTCAATCGAGTTCAACTCATTCTCATCCAACATAATTTGAATCCCGTACTCGACTTTTCTAAGATGGACACAACTTTGGTGTATATACCCAGCCCGACTTAGCCAACCGTGCTTACGTAAACCATCTTTTTATTTTGTCAAAAAAACTGTTCTACTATGTTTTGCAAAATAGATAGACTTATTGTATGGACATCCCGTGGGACATTTGAGAGAGAGCGCACCAACGATATCAACATACGGAAGCAACACTTCAAGTTTGCAGAAACAACGGAGTTAAAGAATTCAATCGAAAGTCCAAGGACGTAAAGCCGTGCTCTGATACCATTATGTCACGCCCCGCTCCCGTAGGAGCGATCGTCCTCGCTAAGGCATGATGTCGCACGAGCTTAGGTTGTGCTCGTGCAAGGCGGGTTCCATAACGGCCGATTTCAGCGGCTGCTGTGACGGGGTCATCGTACAGAAGTTCCAAGCAGAGACATTGAATAATAGCAGCAGAATTTGAAGCAAAACACAAGTTATTCAAAGATGCATTTTATTGATATTGGAACAAAAGTTACAATGGGGCGCAAGGCCAAGATTATAAGTCTCTCAAGCTCACTCACTCATATTACAAGTCACTCAGCTCTCTCTCATATCTCTCAATACATGTCTTGAGCCAGCGGATGCTTCGGAAGGCGACATCCATACATTATGTCCCGTATAAGTCTTGAATCCATGCGGCCGCACGCTTCGAATCGCCAAGAAACTTCATGCTTCGACGCATCCAAGCGAGCTCCATGCCACCAGCTTCTACCTGTGCCTGCACATGAAAACTATGTGGGTGTCAGTACTCAACTGTACTGGTGGAATGAGCCCCTCGTCCACCCATACAAAACTGACATGTTCATTTACTTTGTGCAACATAACCCTTTTTGATTGTCTTACTACTCTTGCCTTAGGATTATTTTAGGACCGACGCCTTGGCCTATTTTGTGTCTCTAGACCATCCCGTGCTTGCAACAACCACGTCGACTCAACAACGTTAACCTATCAAGTCATGCTTACCTTTCGGCCAAAATTCAGAGACGCAACTACGCGATGAGGCTCCATTTCCACGTGGCCGTGCTACAAATCCATCGTTTCGTTTCTCGCAACTCAGTGTGACTTAACCATATCGCCGCCTCGCGGCCCTTGCTACTTTGATCACCAACTGACCCAGTCAGACTTGTGGGATAAGTGTCACTCGATCGTCTTTGTCTTGCGGCGTTTCCTGACTTAAACTCAAGACAACTCAAGTCCAAACTATGCAACTTACATGCCGACAACTTAAGACTCGACGCCATATCTCGTGCCGAAGCACGTTGCCTACGCTGTAGCCAAATCTTAGGCCCCAAAACATTGTCTTTATCGTGTACACATTCTTCCCGACTCTTGATTCACTTCACCTAATACTCGACTCAGCCCAAAGGCATATGCGCGGATCGCCGCCCATGCCGACTCATCTATATGAGGTCACTAGCATAACAAGCTATACCTGGACTCATAGCTTGCGATTAGCCGGGACCCTTCCACGCAAGGTATCTAGCCCCCTGGAAGTCTCCGACTAACGCGGTCCTATCGATTCAGCACAGCTATCACCGTATTTCCTTTGGCCGAAACGGTCCCATGGCCCTGGGTTGCCGTTACGAGGAAACTCTACCTTGTCGACAAGTTGTCCAATGACCATGCAAGACCCGACTCAAACTGACGTCTCACACAGTCATTCTTCCTTCAGTGTTACCATCTCTTTCAAACCAAGTTCAAGACTTCTATCCTTGAGACCCCTCGATAACCCACGGTCGCGAGCATTTTTTTCCATGTTACCCTATCATTTCATTCAACTCGTGAATGCCTATTTGATAGTCCTTTCTCCAAAACTTATTTAAATCAATGGTGGTTCTTGCCTTAAACACTAAGTCCGTGCATCGTGCCTTAAGCCAACTGTGCTCTACGTGACACTCCTGCCCAAGTCGATGGGCCTTGAGATCGTGGAATACTTAACTTGACAAACCGCAAAAGAGCGGGACAGTACTTGGGATGTCTTAGGTCGACCGGCATAACTTTGCCTGACTTAATCAACACACAACTTAACCAGAGGGACGAGCAAAGGCTACGCCAAGCCTTGCATCGTGGAAGCGTGCATGCTTTATCGAGCATTTACGCGGGCGACGCCTATGACTTAAGCTAACTCTCTTGCAATGGTATTCTAGCTCGAGAAGAGAGAAATCCAAGTACAGTTGTTACTAAACCTTTTATGATACTAATCCAAAATAGTCGATACTAATCCAACACGGCCGATACCTATCAGATATGACCAATACCAAATCGATAAGGCCAATATGAATCCTAGCTATACGGCCGATACATGTACATATCAGATAGGATGATACCAATTTGTTAAGGCCAATACCAATCTGATACATCCTATACCAAACCGATAGACCGATACTAATCTGATACAGTAGATACTAAGTACATCCGGCCTATACCAGTGGATCCACCAATTACTGCACGATAGGCCCAACGACTCCAGTTACATCCGGTTATTGGTGAGTACATGATTACATAGTAATTCTGTTAGTCTTGTGATACATATTTTTACCTCCAATCTGCGATAGATCGTTACTTCTTTGATCGTACATGGATGTACAAACGACAACACGAGTGTAGTAACATATAATGTACAGTTTAGTAACAATCTAGCTAGGAATTAGTCAAGAATAATTATAATTAATTCAGGATTATTAATTCTTGATCAAGATCATCAATCAAGGTCAAGAGTTGATAACCAAGATTAATGTACAATTAATCAAGATGAACGAGTGTAGATACAACGTATAAGTAGTATACAGTTTGGCATGTCCCGCTCCGATACTGACCGATACCCGATACTGACCGATACCGGTCTGATACTGTCCGATACCGATACAGTTTGGCATATCCCGGTATTGGTATCGAACTATTCTTATGAGTATCGAAATCGGTATCGTTATCGGACTATTCCTATGAGTATCGGTATCGGGCTGTTCCTATGAGTATCGATATCGGACTATCCCTATGAGTATTGGGGTGGCTGGCCGCGGAGGATCGGAACATACACACATACTGTAACGCCCATAGTTCGTATTACGTATTTTGGTATACGTGTATGTATTTAGGCTCATAATTTTAGCTAGTCATGGTTTATTGTGCATGTTGCGTTTTCTTGGTTCATTGTCGTATTTTATGGTTCGGCTTGGTCTGGGCAAGCTTTTGGGTTGGTGTGGTTTGGGCCGGTTCATCTAGACCATCCACCTACCCCCACCACTAACCCCATTTATATCCTACCTACTTTTTTCTTTCCTCATAACTCAGCATTTACTCCTCCTTCTTCTTCTTCCTCCCTAGCGTAGAGCTCCACCTACCTCCCCCCCGACAAGTGCAGCTTGCTTCGCGAGAGAACTCCATTTTTATTGCTTTAATGTCTTCTTTTCTCTATTCTCATCCTCTTTAGAACTTGGCATTTTTCAGTCTGAAGTTTTAATCTTGTAGTTCTAGTTTAACCCATTTCTCAGTTTTCTCCAGTTTTGATCTAGCAATTAACTTGTTATTTTTAAGTTTCGATGGTTCCATGTTGTAGAGAATTTTATTCTGTCCCATTTTGACCTATGGAAGTCCGGATTTGGACCTTAAATGGAGGATTATTGGAGCTTGGAAGCCATGGCTTTCATAGTTCTTCTTCTCGAAAAAATTTAAGAAGAAGAACAGTGCTTGACCGCATGGCCTTTTATGCGGCAAGTTTCCTCCTTGGCCGCATGGCTCGTGGCAGTCTTGGCCCCCATGGCTTGTTGGCGCCTGCCGTATAGGCCATGGTTCCAGTGTCCCCAGCCGCATAAGACCCCATCCCCTTAGCCGCATGGCCCTTGCCGCATATCTGGGTTGACTTCGGCCGCATGAACCCTTTTCCTTGCGGTCGCATAAGCATTTTATCTTCATGCGGTCTTGGCCGCATGACTCATTGCCGCATGACCCTGTTGTCCTCGAGCCGCATGGCTCTTGGCAGTCCCCGAGCCGCATGAGCCGTTCTCTCCGAGCCGCATGAGCCTCTTTCGCTCCTGGCCGCTTGGCCCGAGCCGCATAAGCGCTCCTGGCCGCATGAGCCCCTGCTTCCTTAGCCGTATGAGCCCTTCCCCCCATGGCCGCATAGGCTTGTTCCTCCTTGACCGCATAGGTCATGATCCTGATTCCCGAGCCGCATGGCTCCTCCTCCAGCCCTTGCACCCCTTTCACTATTATGGTTTGTCACCTCTATGTTGTGTCTTATGACCCTTGATGGAATGTTTGTACTGTGAAAATCTGAGCATGTTCCATGAACACGATAGTGGCCCATCGTGGCGCACTCTTGATAAGTAAACCTATCATGATATACCTTGATATGCTGTTGCGACAGCTAGCATGACATGACAAGAATGAATGGCATGGACACCGTGGGCGATTGTGTTTTTACAAATGAGCCAGTATTGTCTTGCATCATGTCTAGAACGGGAATCCCTGAGTACCACGGTCAGGGGTACCTACTGAAACTGGCTAAGGCTAATAACTAGAATAATCCAGTAGTCATGAGAGATTTCCCCAGTTACCAGCAATTCCGTTATCCCGGCCACCATTGTTGGACTTGTAGCCTGCCGACGAGTAGGGCACATGTCTAGATTCACTGATACATGGAAAAGAATGAGGAATTTCTTAATAAATCCAAGTCGCCTGGGTAACCAGGATTAGCTGCAGGGCTGGTGGTTAGAGGAAATCTCAATGCATATTGCTAGTAACTAGGCTTGTGATAACCCTAGTTAGTTAATGTAGAAAGTCGTAGTCATTGATTGGCCGTGAACGTTTGGATGGAGTCCGATTCAGTCTTGTATAATACAGATTCAGTGCATGAATGTTTCCAGTATGATCGCATGATTGTTACCTCCAACAATAATGATCAGGGGTCAAGTTCTGTTCAGGCGAAAGGTTACAATTCCGGTCCTTGTTTGGATTAAGGGTTGTAACCTGGCTCCCGGAGCAGTTCTATGTCCTCTCTTCATTTATTGTCTTATTGCACCCTACGTCATGCCCGTCATGCTTTACTTTACCAACAAGAATTTGACTTGGGATTCTATTCAGGTGAAGGGTTACAACCCCGGTCCTTGTTTGGTTTAAGGGTTGCGACCTGGCTACTTGAATGGTTTCCTCGTACTCTATTCACTGTTGTTGTTTCTGTTATTATCAGGTTCTTTTATAAATTAACTTTAATATTCAATTCTGATATGCTGGTTATAGTTCTTAAGTGAAGCTTCCTTTGTGGCACTTGCTCTTTCTGGGATTTGACCTAGCTGGTTTTATATGGCCAGATATCAGAGCAGCTCCAGAGGATCTACCGACCTTCCACCTGATGGTGACCACCAGACATAATCCAAAAAACGAGTGGGTTTCCCTTTTGTTCTTCCACTTTATTGTAAAAGTATTCTTTTGAGGCGTTTAGTCGACGAGCACGTGTTAGCTCGATTGCACCTTACTTATTGTCTGCCTACGGGCTGTAACATGATTGACGAATCCTAGGGTTGATCATGTATGACTAAAACTCTTGCTAATCTTTACATTTGTACGACTAGCTTCATGATTATCCAAAAATGTAATGAATGGGACGTCTTACTATTGTATTTGATACTCTAACATCTTGTAACTGCTATTCCTTGCATGAGATTGAGACAATAGGCTTGTTCATGACCATAAGAGACTGATGGCTTGTAGTTAAACCCTCATGTATCTAGACAGCCGTGACCGTATAGCGAGGTGGATTGTACTTCAATATACGTAGCTAGCTATGTCCGCCCCCGCTCTCCAGTATTCTGGTTCTGGGGCATTACATGGTTTAAGTGGTGGCCCATACAGGTCTTGTGAATCAAGATATGTGAGGGTTTACTGAATAGATGTCTCATTCAGCACTCGCCCTTGATCTCTGCTCGTATCCTCTAAATCCCTAAAATCTTGACCTGATTACATGCTTGTATCTTTGATCTGTCCTGGTCCTTCCTTATTATTCCTTGTGTCATTTTCTTCAGCGACACTACTCCTGGTCCTGCCAATCAGCCGGAAGGAGCTCAGCGAGTACCCCCGCAACAAGAGGATCAAGCTCAGCACTCAGGAGCAGCTTCCCGGGTCATGCTTCCCGGAGATCCAGAACCCCCAGTGCAGCCAGCCTAGCCTGCAAGGCAGGATGATGGAGCCTTGGTTGGACTCATCAGGGATTTGCTTGCATCATAGGACCGTCGAGGAGATGCCTTGCACCAGGCAGTGACAAATGCTCTGGGCAGAGGTGGACACCATGGGAACAGTGTAGCAAACAGTTTTAAGCGCCTGAACCCTCCATTCTTTGATGGCAGTGAAGATGCTATCGCTGCTGATGCGTGACTTCAGGATACAGAGGTGATTTTGGAGGCAGCAAAGACCCCAGAAGATGAGAAGGTGGCTGTAGTGTGCCTGCAGTTATTGGATCTAGCCCGCAGCTGGTGGGCGGCGCAAGCCATTGGATTAGTGGCACCTATTTCCTGGGCAGTATTTCGTGAGAGATTCTGGACTAAGTACTTCGACGCTGTAGCTCGGTACGATCTACAAACGAGGTTCACCAATCTGAAGCAGATGCACAGGACGGACGGTCGACGGATATGCGGCCGAGTTTTTGAGACTTAGTCGGTTTGCTCCCACCTTGGTAGCGACCGAGTTCGATAGAGCCCAGCGGTTCCAGCAAGGACTCCACCTGGAGATTTTACTGGCGGTAGAGCAGTTTGAGCATCAGACTTTCGATACAGTATTGAGGGTAGCTAAGAGGCATGAATATACCTCCCAAAGGATTATGGACAGGACAGGAGGTCGAAAGCGATCCCACAGTCAGATGAACCAGTCTTCAGCACCAGCCTCGGCAGCTAGGGCTTTGACCATTGGAGCTCCGAGGCGGGCGGCCTCAGCAACGTCGGTTCAACATTCAACCCCGACGTATCCTCAACTACAGAAGCAGAGGCAGTCTTCCACTGTGGGCTGCTCTTATTGTGGGAAGCCTGGACATGTTGTTTCAGAATGTCGTAAGGCACAAGGATTGTGTTTGGTTTGTGGAGCACCAGACCATAAAGTAGGGTCCTGTCCGTTCAGGACTGACTCATCACCAGCCATGACCAGTTCATCGGTTAGAGGTCCAATACCAGTACCAGTCCAGCCACAGCAGTTCCCATCCCCGAGGCCATTGTCGACGCAGACCCAAGCTTTTAAAAAATAAAGGCCTCAGCAGTATGCCCAGGTTCAAGTTCAAAATAGGCAGAAAGGGTTCCAGCCGAGGGGGCCGGTACCCAGAGGACAAGGACAAGTGCTGGCTTTAACTATAGGAGAAGAAGGAGTAGCGCCAGGTGAGGTAGTGGCAGGTACTATTCTCGTCCACACCTTTCCGGCTTCAGTGTTATTTGACTCTGGTGCATCGTATTCATTTATGTCTACACGATTCACGACATGGATAGGACTGGAGCCCGAGTCATTATCAGTAAAGCTCAATATACTTACTGGTAACGGTCTTGTGGGAGTAGATAGAGTGTTTTCCTTGTGTCGGATCGTAGTTAGCGGTAGAGAGTTTCCCGCTAGGTTGATAGAGTTCCCGATGGCCGATTATGATGTGGTCTTAGGGATGGATTGGTTAAGCAACCAGTATGCGAGGATAGACTACCATATTGGCAGGGTTGTTTTTAGCATTCCAGGCGAGCCAGAGTTTTTCTTTTCCCGAGGCGAAGTTGAACCTTCTCCTCCGGTATTGCGGATGGCAGTAGCAGCAGTACAGTTACCCCGAATAGTCGAGGAGTTTCCAGATGTTTTCCCAGAAGAGCTTCCAAGAATATCGCCAGAGCGAGAGATCGAGTTTACCATAGACTTGATCACCGAAACAGCACCAGTGTCGGAGAGAGTCTACCGGATGGCGCCATCAAAGTTAGAGATATTGTACCAGATTATTGAAGAACTTAGAACCAAAGGATTCATTCGTGCTAGTGGATCGCCTTGGGGAGCCCCGATGCTTCTTATAAAAAAGAAGGATGGTACGTCCAGATTATGTATAGATTATCGTACCTTGAACTCGGTGACAATCAAGAACAGATACCCTCTCCCGAGGATAGATGACTTGTTTGATCAACTCAAGGGGGCAGCAGTATTCTTGAAGATTGACTTGCAGTCAGGATACCATCAGATCAGAGTCAGAGAGCAGGACATCCCGAAGACGGCATTTAGGTCTAGATATGGGCATTGGGAGTTCCTTGTTATGCCATTTGGAGCAACCAATGCGCCGGTTGTATTCATGGACCTCATGAATCGTATCTTCATGCCATATTTGGATCAGTTCGTGATTGTGTTTATAGATGACATCCTGGTCTACAGCAAGTGTGAAGCAGAGCATGAGCAGCATCTCAGAGTTGTCCTCCAGATTCTCAGAAAGCACCAGTTGTACGCGAAGTTCAGTAAATGCGAGTTCTGGCTCGATCGCATTTCGTATTTGGGTCATATCATCACCAGAGAAGGAGTAGAAGTGGATCCCCAGAAGATCGTGGCTATTGAGACATGGCCAGTACCCAGTACAGTTGCAGAAGTTCACAGTTTTCTTGGCTTGGCCGGCTACTACCGGTAATTTGTTTCAGACTTTGCTCAGATTTCAGCGCCATTGACCCAGTTGACCCGCAAGGATGTGCAGTTTGCTTGGACAGCAGAATGTCAGGATTCTTTTGAGAAGTTGAAGCGAGGTTTGATGACGGCACCCATTCTCACGCTTCCAGATGGGACCGGGGGATTCTCTGTGTGTTGTGATGCTTCAGGCAGAGGTTTAGGATGTGTTTTGATGCCGCATGGAAAGGTAATAGCCTATGCATCACGTCAACTTCGTGATCGTGAGAGGAATTACCCAACCCATGACTTGGAGTTAGCAACAGTAGTGGTTGCACTTAAGTTGTGGAGGCATTACTTGTACGTAGATAGGGTGGAGATTTTCACCGACCATAAGAGCCTGAAGTATGTGTTCACTCAGAAGGATCTTAACATGCGTCAGAGAAGGTGGCTAGAGCTACTTGTGGATTATGATGTCAACCTGCAATATCACCCAGGGAAGGCCAACGTCGTTGCAGATGCATTGAACAGGAGAGCCGGAGTTTATTTCCTTACAGCGCAGCCAGAGTTATTGTCAGATCTTCAGAAGATGGGTGTTGAAGTTGTTCTTCCTACCCATGTAGCGTTGATGGCTAGCATGCGAGTTCAGTCCACTATAGTCGAGAGGATCCGGATGGCGCAGTCAACAAATTCCAAGCTTTAGCGACTCAGAGCAGAGTGTGAGGCAGGACGACGGCCAGAGTTATGCATTCACACTACAAAAAATAGCTAAATAGCGATTAAAATTTCAGTCGCTAAAATAGACATTTTCGTCGGTAAAATGATTTAGCGACTAACCGGCGACTAAAAAATTTCGTCGCTAAAAGCAACGTCGATGTTCCATTTTAGTCGCTAGTTAGTCGCTACAGCGACGAATTTGCGACTGAAATAGCGACTAAAAATAGCGACTAACTGTCAACTAAAGATTTAGTCGCCGACACAGCGACGAATTTGCGACTACATTGCGATGAACTTACGATTATAATGGTTATAGTTGACATCTAGCGACTGACCTATTTAGTCACTGGTTAGTCGTTGGGTAGTCGCTGGTTAGTTGCTTCTATTATATTTCAGGGTTTTAGTCGCCGATTAGTCGCTATTCCATCGCTGAATCATTTATTTTTTCCAGATTTGTAGGAATCATGCTATGCACATCCTAAACAAGTCCACAACACACATAAATGCAATGCAAACAACTTTTAGCACCACAATAATTACCAATGATATAAACAAAAATATAACATACACAAAGTACATAAACATTTAGAGATGAATGACAAACAAGCACATGTGTATCATTGGTTAAAGAACAACAGCCTACTTTGATCCATATCACCTATCAAATATACAAAAGTAAACATATGAAACAAATGTTAGCAGAACCCATTAGGATATGTTAATAACATTTCTCCTTCGCTGATGGAGAAAGCAAAACATTGATAGCCTGAAGAACTCTGGAGGGGGTACAAGACAGTTCTAGATTTAATGATATCTGCTCTCACATTGATGGGAAGAACTTGTTCAGATTGAACGACAAGGAATAGAACTCTTCACTTCTGATGTCAGTCTTGAAAGACCGAAACATGTCCCACTAGTGATAACCATTGTCCTTCCTTGTTGTGTTGTTGTGCCTATGGAGAGTGTTGTCCAAGAAGAAAGCAACAAAACCCACAACAAATTGTTCGGAAGAAAATATAACATTGACGACATCATTGAACTGCAAGGAGAATAAGACTATTAGTACATAACATAACAATGTAACAAGAGATAGACGGGATGTTTTGCATACCCATCTTGCTCCAGTGTGAACTGGACCATAGCCAGCAACAGAAGTGTACTCATTGAAGTATTGTGGTACAGATAAGCCCATGAAAAAAAAATCCTAAGATAAACTTTGTCCTGAAGCTATTCAGATTGCAGAACCGCAGGAAACTGAGACCTACAGAACCTGTCCATGTAGAAAACTTGAATCATTATGAGACTTTACTAGATGAATGATGACGATACACGTACAAGTACAGATTGTCTGCACGTACGTGAACACACACATGCTTACATAATTAGATACATATACACATTGTACACAGGAACAAGTACTTGTAGTTCACAGGGATACTCCCATGGAAAAATAACAGGGGAGGAGGAGTAGTATAACCAGGCTCAAATGGCTGGAAATACCAATACAAGGAGAATGAAGGCTAGAATCAGTAAATGTGCTACATACCTAGGCTAGAAACCAATGAGTCCAAGAAAAAGAAAAAAAACTCACCTGAAGACATATCTCACATGTAGTGTCACCCTACTCATTGCACCATCTCTGGACATATTCTTTGATGAACATACTGCAAAGAGAGAAAAATTATATGAGGAATATCTAAGTCAGTACATCATCAAGTCTCCAAATAAGAAAATAATCTAACTGAAGCAAGATTTAGCAATCGGTTTATGGATTCCATACTTGCAATGTTTGACACTACAAAAGGGTCATCAAAGAAACATATTTACTGAGTGCATTCAACTGGATCAGTCAGTTTATGGATTCCATAATGTAGTTCACGGGGATACTCCCATGGACAGTTTAGAGAACAATGAACGAAATAAGAAAGTGAAGATATAATTTTTTTAAAATATCTAAATGGATGTCCACGATTGATATACATGATTCTTCTATTTAACTAACTTCTTAAAAATTTAGCATGGGTAATTCAAAATTGATAAACAGAATAACCAAAACCAGGGTGGGCAAATCAGTCTTCTAAGAAGAGAATTAGTAATTCAATCCATATCTCAAAAAAGAAATCCAAACTTCTGGGGGTGCCGCCCTCGTCCAAACAATTGTCTGCCCCTGGCTGCAGCTTTGTCTAGACATACATACTAGTTCCAAGTCTGCAAGTGTCCCTTATCTTTCATTTTAAGTTGAAATTTAGTTTCCTTAGGTTCCTAGGAACCAATAGAAACTAAAGTTTCTTTGTTTCTAAAACTTACCATTTTCCAAACAGCCTAAAAGGTAAGGGACATTTCACCATAAAAGATAAGTCCTACAGCTAAAGCAAACTGATGCATTTCCCAAGTAACATAACATAACATTAGCATAGCCTTCTAACAGAACATTTCAAGATGATTTCCCATTAGTATTCCTTTATGCACTCATACTGAAGGAAGAATATCCCTTGAATTTGTGTCTTTGTTAATTAAATATGTAATTCTAGAAACATCATAAATTAAGACGTGAAGTACAAATTGCAAATTGTTAGTGAAATGTGAAACTAGACTTATTAAAAAAATGATCAATTCAAAATAAAGCAATAAAAATGGACTTGGTAAAAGATTATTACAGATCCAAACCTGATGTGAAAGATAGTGATCATGATGATTTACAGACATGAAATGTTTGACATGTTCTGTAACTGATTCGTCGGGATCTGGTGGAACATTTCTGACAAGAACCTATAATGAATTAAAAATCAACTAAAGACTAAGATGAAACTAAGACTGATGCAAACAAAAATAATCACGGAGATATGATATTCATCAATAGAACAAGTATATTAATCCTTGCATCTGATTATTTACATGTAAGAATGAACTACTATGCAGATTTTACTCCATTACATATTATTATAAAGGATCCAAGAGACGTGTTTCTATGGCTTAGTCAAAATATCTTTGCCTCTCTAGTTGACAACTGGTAATTTCACCATTCCAATCATAGGCTTAACTAAGATGTTACTAAGGTATAAAGATTTCTCCCCTTGTAAGTCAAATTAATTGTCCAATTCTTGGCTGGTTATATACCCGCATGTTTATGTAGTTGCTTATCAAAAGGATTCATATGTAAGCTTGAAGCCGCTATGTATGACCCCATACTTAAGTACAATCCATAAAATCAGTTACGTATACACATACAAGTATAGATTGTCTGCACGTACATGAACGCACACACTGCTTACATAATTAGATACTTATACACATTGTACACAGGAACACGTACCTGTAGTTCACGGGGATACTCCCATGGCAAAATAATAGGGGAGGAGGAGCAGTATAACCAGGCTCAAATGGCCGGCAAGACCAATACAAGGAGAATGAAGGCTAGAATAAGTAAATGTGCATTACATACCTAGGCTAGAAACCACTGAGTCCAAGAAAAAGAAAAAACTCACCTGAAGACATATCTCACATGTAGTGTCACCCGACTCATTGCACCATCTCTGGACACATTTCCGATGAATATACTGCAAAGGGAGAAGAATTATACGAGGAATATATAAGTCAGTACATCCTCAAGTCACCAAATGAGAAAATAATCTAACTAAAGCAAGATTTAGCAATCGGTTTATGGATTCCATACTTGCAATGTTTGACACTACAAAGGGTCATCAAAGAAACATATTTACTGCGTGCATTCAACTAGATCAGTCAGTTTATGGATTCCATACTGTGGATGTCCCGACTGCTATTTGTCCATCATATGCAAAACATAAATACGCATAACAGAGGAAAAAAGAACTCAGGACAGCCCCAACATCCATTGTCGTCTATGGATCCTTAGACCAAAAATGTGTCATTTCATTATCTTCTATACATGTATGAGAAAACATCTTTTCAAATCAATATGAAAGCAAGTCCAAGTGAATGGTGGAAACTTACTCCGTCCATAATAGCATCTAATGTAGTTTCTCCATTTTCCCCCGGACTGCCAACAGGTCCAACTATTGACAACATAAATTGAATCAATCATACAGAAGAAAGGAATACTCTTATTTCTATCAGTAAAACATGTAGTAAGCCAATTTGTTTTTCTTTGTTTGCATCTCTAGTAATCCTTCAACATTGTATTTCTTTTCGAGCTTAAAATTTTCTGGAAATAACTTGAAGTCTTCTATATTTCCTCCACAGTTTTAATTGTTGAACCCTAGTAATTTTTCGGGATGGAGATCTACCAAGACATCCCATAATTCTTCAAGTGTGCACACCACATCCAACATTTCCATATACCTCCATATAAAAGGATGCATGGTTAGTACGGAAGGAAAAGCGGAGGAAAGAAAAGTTGGAGGAATTTTTTTCTCTCCTAAACCAACCAAATCAATCCAGAGAAAAATTAAAAGAAGTGAAATCTTTTTATGATATATGACCTAATTTACAATTATATTCCATACAAATTATATTATCTATGTCTATATCCATATATGTATCCATGTATATGCAACCTAGATAATGGTTCCATGCATCGGTTGGCCGTTTCGAGATGGAATTGGAGGGTCCAAGAATGACCAATTCAAAACCCACCTGAAACTGTCGAAACCGATACTCAAAGGAAGGTTCTGTAACCAATAACCAAAACCAAGTAGTTCTGAAAACAATAGCCAAGCAAAAATGGATCATAACCCCTAAAAATATGACCATGGGAGTGCCCAAACTTCAAATCAACTAAATTATGATCAACATCTAAAAGACCAAAACATTTTAAAGGTACATAAACTTTACCTCGCATACGATGTTGAAGGTGTCCATATAAGAAGAACTGCTCTTTCCTTCCTTAAGTTCAATCCCAACACAAGCCAAAAAGTAGAATTTAGGAAAATTTTGGTAGCCAAAGTACAAAATAAATGGATTTTTTTTGAAAAAAAAAGAAGAAGAAGAATTGCTTGGTCCTCATGGCCTTGGCATCAGTGACCTCTCCTCTCGGAGAATAAATCTCCCAATCTATCCTTAGTGGCATATTTGGAAAATTCTTCACGCGAATTAGGGTTAGGGATTGAAGAAAAAAAATATTTGGGGAACCAAAAAAAAACCTTACATTGTCAATCTATTATTTAGAGGAGGTGTAGAAGAGAGTGAGAGGCTACAGCTTCAGGCGAGATTTTTGGTGGTCGTGACGAGTTAGGAGATCAGGAGGAACGTCGAGAGGAGGAGGGGATTGGGATCGCGGGAAGAGTTTTTGGGGGAAAAGGGAACAAAAAATTTGGGGGGAACCAAAATGGGTTTTTGGCAAATGGTGTTATACTTTTCCTAGCGACAGAAACTTTGAGTCGTTATTGATGGAAACAGTCAGTCGCTAGCAAAGTTACTAGTTCGTCCCAACACTCTACTAACAAAAAAGCGACTCCCGGTAATTTGAACTAAAAATTAGTAGACTTTTAGTCAATAATAAGTCACTAGTCTAGCGATTGAAATTGGTTAGTCGCTAGGTTAGTCGCTAATTTGCAATATTTTTGTAGTGTCATGAAGATGGTACACTTCGACAGGGTAAGCATCTTTGTGTACCCAGTGGAGATCTCAGACAGGAAATCATGGCAGAAGCTCACAGTTCGCAATATTCGATTCATCCCGGTGGTACGAAGATGTATCGTGATATCCGTCAGCACTTTTGGTGGAATGGCATAAAGAGGGAGATAGCCCGGTTTGTCTCTCAGTGTTTGGTTTGCCAACAAGTTAAAGCTGAACATCAAAGGCCAGCTGGACTTCTTCAGCCCTTGCCGATTCTAGAATAGAAGTGGGAGCATATAACCATAGATTTCGTGACTGGATTACCTAGGTCCCCGGCCGGTAGAGATGCTATTTGGGTTATTATAGACAGGCTCACGAAGGTGGCTCACTTTCTTCCATTCAGAGTTGGTCAGTCGACGGCTCAGCTAGCAGAGATGTACCTCAGACATATCGTCAGATTTTACGGTGTACCGATCAATATCACCTCAGACAGAGATTCAAGATTTACGTCGTACTTTTGGCGCAGTCTGCAAGAGAGTTTGGGAACTCACCTCCAGTTCAGCTCAGCTTATCATCCACAGAAAGATGGTCAGTCAGAGCGTACCATACGAACCTTGGAAGATATATTGATATCTAGTACCCTAGACTTCGGTGGTTCGTAGGAGGATCACCTGCACCTGGTGGAGTTTTCGTACAACAACAGTTTCCAGGCCAGTATCCAGATGGCACCATTCGAGGCACTGTATGGTAGGAAGTACAAATCCCCGCTAGCATGGGACGATGTTGGAGAGAGGCAGATGCTCGGTCCGAAAATGATTACTCAGACAGTTAAGGTGGTCAGGAGAGTCAGAGATCATCTTCGAGTTGCCCAAGATCGCCAGCGTCATTGGGCCGATTCTCATCGGCGACCCCTTGAATTTTTTGTCGGCGACCACGTATTCCTTAGGATCTCGTCCAACCGTGGCGTCATTCGTTTTGGCGTACGAAGAAAGCTTAGTCCTAGGTATATAGGGTCATTCGACATTCTAGAGCGAGTAGAAGATGTGTCCTATCGTCTCGCTCTTCCGCCATCGCTAAGTGAGGTGCATGATGTCTTCCATGTATCCCAATTGCGATGGTATATCCCGAATTTGAGTCATATCCTTGATCATTCAGAATTGGTTGTTGGTACCAACCTTTCGTATGAGGAAAGACCCGTATCCATATTGGACCAAAGAGAGAAGATACTCAAGAACAAGACTATCAAGTTAATCCGTATTGCTTGGGGTCATCACTCTTTGGGTGAGTCAACGTGGGAGCGTGAAGATGATATCCGATCGCGATATCCCGACCTGTTTGACTCATAAGGTATAATGTCTTTCTTATGCCTTATGCTCTAAATTCTTTGCTTGAATGAA
>JANAVB010033347.1:0-40000 GCA_029216955.1 Iris pallida | reverse complement strand
GAATATTTGTGTTTAAATATTGAATATTTGTGTGTTTTGTGTGAACAATTTGAATGCTTGGGATATTTGTGTGTTGGAATTGTTTGTGTGTGTTGTATATTGGAATATTTGTGTGTTTTGTATATTTGTTTTATTGAATATTGAATATTTGTGTTTTGTATATTGGAATTGTGTATATTGGAATTGTGTATATTAGAATTGCTTGGGATTATTTGTGTGTTTGTATATTGGAATTGTGTATATTGGGAATGCCCAGTTTTATGCTTTTTTTTTCAAAAAATTCCCAGCTACCGACTTACTGGCGACCACTTTCCGACGGACTATCCGTCGCTAACTGGGGGATTCCCAGTTAGCGACAGATGGGCGACTAAAACCCGACGGGTTATCCGTCACCAAGGTCCTGGAATTATGAAAGATATCTAGGAGCCTGTCGACGGAATATTCGTCGCTACTCCGCCGCTAATCCGACGAGGTTAGCGACGGATGAGAGACGGATTAGCGACGGATGTTGCGTATCAGAAACCCTCTGATACGCGTTTAGCGATAATTTAGCGACGTATTGTCCGTCGCTAATCTTTGCTAGATTAAAATTTTAAACTGTCGAAGTTGACGGGAAGCCGTCGGCTAGCCGTCGTTAACTGTTTTGATTTAGCCAACAGTAATCCGTCGCTAAGTAGTCGCTATGCGACGGACTAGCGACGGACTAGTTTTAGTGACGAGGTTATTCCCGACGGATTTTTTCAGCCCGTATCCGTCGGTAATCCGTCGGTAATTTCAATTAGCGACGGATTAGCGACGGATAGGGTCATCGCTAAATCGTTTTATTTTAGTAGTGAAGTTGGTACGCGGCTTACCGAACATATCTTTCAAGAAGGATACGTATATAGCGAATGTGAAAAGAACAAAGCTACCCGATTCGTCTTTAAATCTAAGAATATTGTAAGTACCACTAGACCTCTACAACTGTTGCATATGGACTTATTTAGATCCAGTAGAATTGCTAGTCTAGGTGGTAAGTTATATGCATTTGTCATTGTAGATGATTTCTCTAGATACACATGGGTATATTTTCTTGCACGCAAGAACGATGCTTTGTCAGAATTCGTCACCTTTTGCAAGAAAGTACAGAATGAAAAAGGTTTCATAATTACTCGCATTCGTAGTGATCATGGCGGCGAATTTGAGAATGCAGAGTTCACGCAATTCTGTGACACACACGGTTATTTGTATGAATTTTCTTGCCCTAGGACTCCACAACAAAATAGAGTTGTGGAACATAAGAACATGACTCTATCTGAAATGGCTAGAGAAATGTTGAACCAGTTTAGTCTACCTAGATACTTTTGGGCTGAAGCTGTCAATACAGCGTGCTATATTCTCAATAGGTTTCTAATTCGACCTATATCGAAGAAGACTCCCTATGAGTTATGGTTTGATAGAACACCCACGATTTCATTTTAAGATATTTGGTTATAAATGCTTTATTCTTAATACTAAAGACAATCTGAGTAAATTTGATGAAAAGGTCGATGAAGGTATATTTTTAGGTTATGCGGCAAAGAACTAAGGGTACATAGTCTTCAACAAGATAACCATGATCATCGAAGAATCAATTAATGTCAAGTTTGATGAACTAAATCAATATTCAGTCGATGACGATAATGAAGACGTGATTACACCAAGTACAGCTACTGCAAAACCTTCACACAAAGATGCAGAACCTTCAAGCAAAGAAGCTGGAACCAATAATCCTGAGGATATGCTAAAAGAGATGAGATTCTTGGCAGATCATCCAAAGGACTTGGTAATTGGTGAGATTACCAAGGGTGTAAGTACTCGTTCCTCTAATAAATATAGCTTCTTGTGTTGCTTTTGTTTCGCAGTTTGAACCCAAAAATATTGAAGAAACATATAGTGATAAATTTTGGTTAGATGCTATGCAAGAGGAATTAAACCAATTTGAACGGAATCAAGTTTGGGAACTTGTTCCCAAGCCCATTGATCATCCGGTCATTGGCACCCGTTGGGTATTCCGAAACAAATTGAACGAGAATGGTTTAGTGACTCGTAATAAGGCTCGACTCGTAGCTCAAGGATACAATCAAGAAGAAGGTATCGACTACGATGAGACTTATGTCCAGTTGCGAGATTAGAATCCATTCGCATGTTATGTGCATTTGCATGTTTTCATAATTTTAAGTTATTTTAAATGGATGTTAAAAGCGCATTTTTGAATGGTTTTATAAAAGAAGAAGTTTATATAGCTCAACCTCCAGGTTTTTCTGATTTCAAAAATCATGATTATGTTTCAAGTTGAAGAAAGCCTTATACGGTTTGAAACAAGCCTCTCGTGCTTGGTACGATCGTCTAAGCTCTTTTCTACTTGGCAACGGTTTTTCAAAGGGAAAGGTTGACACTACACTGTTTATAAAATCTTTGAATAAGAATATTATTTTGATTCAAATCTATGTAGATGATATTATTTTGGATCTACTGATGAATCTCTTTGTCAAGAATTTTCAAAGTTATACAGAATGAGTTTGAGATGAGCATGATGGGAGAGCTGGAGTTCTTTCTCGGACTGCAAATCAAACAAACCAACATTGGGACGTTCATAAATCAAGCAAAGTACACAAACGATCTATTAAAGAAGTTTGACCTGGAAGCAGTCAAACTACTTAGCACTCCAATGGCGACTTCAAATAAGCTTGATATTGATGAACAAGGCAAATCCATCGACATACGTAAGTATCGAGGTATGATCGGTAGCTTACTGTACTTAACTACTAGTCGACCAGACATTATGTTTAGTTTTGCTTGTGTACACATTTTTAAGCCAATCCTAAGGAATCACATTTGTGCGCAGTTAAGCGTATCTTTCGATACCTTAGAGGCACTTCTTCTGTCGGCTTATGGTATCCTAAAACCACATCATTTGACCAAACTGGTTATTCTGATGCTGATTTTGTCGGATGCAAAGTAGATAGAAAAAGTACCAGCGGCACATGTCATTTCCTAGGAAAAGCCCTAGTCTCTTGGTTTAGCAAAAAGCAAAATTCTGTCGCATTATCAACAACCGAGGCTGAGTATATTGCCGCATGACGTTGTTGTGCACAAATTTTATAGATGAAGCAAACTTTAGAAGACTTTGGATTGCATTACACACACATACCCATTTTCTGTGATAATACTAGTTCTATTAATTTGACTAAGAATCCAGTATGTCACTCTCGTACTAAGCATATCGAGATTCGACATCATTTTCTTAGAGATCATCAACAAAATGGAGATATAGACCTTGTATACATAGACACACAAAATCAATTGGCTGACATATTGATAAAACCTCTAGCGAAAGATCGTTTCAATTATTTACGTCGAGAATTAGGAATTTTAGATGTCAATAATATCAATTAATTTGTTTTATTAATTAATTTATTTAATACTCAATAACTGTTTTCGAGACAAGCCTAAAAAGAGTCTGTCTATCACCATGACTACGGTCGAAGCGAAGCGGTACTTAAGTGTTCTTCGGTGAACCTCCGTTAGCTGGGACAGTACTCCTACAGCTAATCTGAAACAGAAGCTGAGTAAAGAAAATTAATTTATAAATAATATTAATTATATTATTTGAAATTTAAAATTACTAAACTTTTAATTAAATACTTGAAATGAGTTGATGAAAAGGATATGGCCCACAATTTTTTTTAAAACCCAGGAGAACCCTAGGCGAATTCGGCCCGAGTTCAGTCTGAATTCGGCCAGAGTTCTGTTGGTGTTGTATGCGTTTTAAACCAGAACCCGAGGCCTTGTCCTCTTCATCACTTCCAAACCAATTCATCATCACAGCAGCAGGAGCCGAAGAATACCCTGTTTGTAAAAACAAAATTTGTTTATTCCAAACTTGTAAAAGAGTACAAAGTACAATAATTTCTGGGGAAGTACAACTTTAGGAATATGATCAGAAGACGATCACTTCATTCCTTGGACTATGTGAACTTGAAGACTGTAGCCTCTGGAGAATGCAGCAGTAATTTTGCAAGAGTTTTTGATCTCTGTCTGTGTGTGTCTGATGATGATTGGAAACTCTATTTATAGAGTTCTTGAAATAACTGTTTTAGCAGTTATTCTGATGATGCACGAAGTGGGATTGTGCCACATTGAGTTGCGCTAACCTCCTGTTACGCCAACTTTCATTCAGTTGTCAATCGTGTACTAACTGTATTTAGATGCATGGCATCGTATGATTGAGATGCGCGTGGTCGTATACAGGATAGTAGACATGTCTTAAAAGATTAGTGGCATGTGCGCCACGTCATCCTGCTTTAGAATGTAAGTTGTCTCAACTTTATCAAGTTGCGCGAGCTTCAGTCAACAAGTCAAACTGCGCTTGATTTGGGCTGCGCCTACACGTGGCAGCTTCTGAGCAAAAGTCGTTCAGGTTGCGCCCAGGCGCAACTAAGGATTTTATTTAGATTGCGCCTGGGCGCAACTCACGAAGCGTACAGTACAGCTGTCCCCCAACTTTCCTTGAGCGGCACAATTTACGGGATTCGAAAAGATTTTCCTCGTTCACTGTTGTGTCAGTCGTCAGTGTTGTCAGGTAATGATGACCATTAAGTATCAGATGCCACGTAGGTTTTGGCGCAAAAACACTGGGCGCAGTCTGATATCAGGCGCAACCTGATCAGTGGTGCAGTCTGTTCTCTGAGATTCATATCAGTGGCACAACCTAATTCTTGGGGCACAATTTGATCACTGATCAGTATATTCAGGGCGCAACTTGATTTTTAGGCTCTACAAGACCCCCTTCAAAGTTTTCAAAACTTAAAAACATTACAAAATTTTGGAATACTTTGAATTTAGAAAAGTTTTGACTAAGTCAAGTTGCGTCGGACTCGTGCAATCTGTTATGACCAATTTTGATTTATCATGCACGATTCGGGATGACTGTTAGGATTCTGATTTTCTGGCTATAAATAATCCATGTTTACTCCACTGTGATTCTTTACTTTCACTTTTAATCTTCTGAGAAATTTTTTATAACTTTTGTAACCCTCTTCTCCGACCATCTTCTTGACGACATGGCCACAAAAAGGACTGCTGCTGACAAGAGAAAAGCCATCGCCACTCCTTCAACTCGTGTTCCGCCTACCCATGTGCCACAATATGTGTCGCCTTCGTCTCGTCGAGAAATAGCTAATCCAGCAATGGAAGGTGATTAAGGGCGAGCCGATTCGATTTGTGATTTCATCAATGATTGATTTGTGCCCCTCTTTTTAGAGTGTGGTGCATCATAAACTTTGCGCCACCCCTTCTTAGGGTGTGGTCGCCCTTTCCTTGAACGGTGTTCGTTTTTACGAATACTGTTACGTACAGTAAAAAAATATAATCTGAGGTGTTGCGCAACTTGAGTTTCGCGCAACATGGCATGTGGCACAACTTGGGTTGTCGCACAACTCAATATATCGCGTAACTTAAATCTCGCACAATACATCTCGTGGCGCAACTCAGAAAATCTGTGTAATTCAATAAATCATACATCTTCGTTTTTGTTTCTAATTTTTGTTTATGCATCTCTCTGCAGTTAATCTCAGGGAAGACCCGAATGCAGAAAAGTTTGCTTCAACATTTAATGTCCCAGAATATAGAGAGAATTTGTCCCACGTCACTTTTCCTCATTACGATGGTCCTGAAGCACGAAGAATTCTGGTCATAGATAACAATCAAACCCTTTTGAACTTGATGAACGGTGAACCTCTGCAGAGCTTGGATACTGCAGTCCACAAGAAACCTGCCTTTTTATTTGGAGACGCAATCAAGAAGACTTCCCAACCTAAGGCAAGAAAAGAGACGAGATATTTCTTAAAGGGAAATAACGCCATACATCTAACAGAAATATCCAGGTCTATGGCATTATCCCAGTATGCTTTTGCTAGCTATCCTTGGGGGATGTCATGGGATCTGACTCCTCTCCAACAAGCAAGAGTCGGTCGAATCTGTTATAAAGTGGGTCCATAGAACAAAGACCTTTTTTACAACACTTCTGAAAAATATAGCACACACTTGAGAGGTTTAAGACCGAGCTGTATTCCTTCCGAGGACTCTTCTTTGCTCCTTCCCGTCAGAGTACCTATTTTTGCAAATACATTTGCAAAAGCTGAAGGAAGATATCCAGACCGCGCTATGCGAATGACAGGCCTGGTAAACCCTGGAATGAAGCGTTGGAGTAGCTTGTCCATATGGATTTTAGAGGAATTCAAAGACAGGCTCATTGATCTGGGCCTCTATAATCCCATCTGCACTACGGTATATGGCATTCATCCAAACCCTCACATGTTCTTGGCTTTAGTAGAGAGATATAACAAAAGCACTGGGACCTTCATGACACCTCATGGAGAAATGGGGTTTGCTCTTAACGAGATGGAATATATCTCTCATCTACCGATGGGTGACAACCCATATGAAGAATATGTACCCACAAATGATGAATTAGATGCTCTAGCAAAGAAGAATCCCCAGATGATCACAATTTTCCAAGAGCTGCTGTGCCGCTATAAAATATGCTCACTCTAGTACGGAAGTGCTACTGCGGGTACTTGTTATATCACAAAATGGATGCCATATCTGTTCCTGGGTCATGTGTGGGAGGACAAGCTACTGGACAGTCAAGCTTGTACGCCTCGTTTCTTTGAACCATTTGATAGAAGTGATATACAATTATTGATGGAAAAGCATAATCATGGGGTGTCACCCTGACTGAGGACTCGGGTCAGTTCAAGGCTGGCGACGTTCTTAAAAGTTATCTTAGACAGGGTTACAGACCTATGTCTCCAGAAGCCCAATTGGCAGGCTTTCTATCTTTATAGCTACGACGCTTTGTAGTTCCGGGGGCTAGTGCAGTTGACAGGTTTCATCGGGGTGTCCTGTTCGCTGCGATATGTCTTGTATTTGGATACAAGATGGATCTGCTTTCAGCCATGACCTGTCGCTTAAACGCAGGATTGCATTCTTTTGTGGATACTATGCTGAAAGAAAATGATAATCGGTCGGATTTTTCCCGTACAGAAATGCCATTCACTTATTTGTTTGGATGGTTATTACTACACCATCCCTGCTTGATGGACCCGGATATGGGACCTACTGATGGAGATTTCATTGGGCGTTTTGCTAATGCCCACTGGAAATACACTGCTCTTACAGAATGCCGACTTGCCCTATCGTGGATCAGGATGGTTCTTTCAGTGTGTTGGGCCTCCTACAGGGTATGATTTCATGCCTCCACAGATGATGGATTTACCCGAAGAAACACTCCGTTTAAATCCAAACATCTTTTCCTGGCTTAAAATAATCTGACCGTCCCACTTGGTTTATAGATTTGAGGAAGAATGCTATTTGGAGCCGTATTTGTCGAGTCGATTTGTACGGCAATTCGGGTATGATCAACTTCATGTAGGAAATGCGACCACTTGCCTCCAAGCCACAGGCTATCTCATTGATGGGGCTAGAGCTTGGAATTATTACAACGCTCGGGGCACAAAGGCTATTTTTTCTATGCCTTACAAACTTCCCTATGGCCCGCGTATGTTATATTCATATGCAAACTTCTACACTTCAGCGAACACATTTGCTGAAAACTTCTATCCCTCACATAGCTTTGCAACTGAAAGGAGAATTAAACAAGGAAAACGTACTCTTCAGTCTTTCCGAGATGCAGAAGACAGGGACCCTGCTGATTGATGTACCTCTGGAAGCATCAATTTTAATGAATTTTGCTGACCCGGTTCAAGATCCTTTAGATATATCTCTAAAGATTCGAAAAGAAAAATCTCCTGTTAAAAGTTTGAAGAAGAGAAGACTAAAGAACCGACAGCCTCTCCTCAACGAGATAATCCTCCTAATTATCCAAGGGCTCCTGAGAAGAAGAAAAGAACATCACTGGTTATTAATGAACCAGTGACTATGAGAATAAATCATTCTCAATCAAAACAGTTGTTTCTCAGTTCTTCTTCCGGAGAGAAGGACATTACCCCTTCTTCTATTCAGAGACAGGAGAAGTTTACAGAAGGAGGAACTTCTGTTTCCTTGATCGACCGAGAGGGTAATCATAATGAAGCTATTGCGGGGCCAGACGCACCAATACCCAGAGAAGTTAGAAGAAAATTGGACATTGCTGAAGAAGAACCATCTCAAGCAGGTAATGTCAACGTTGTGAAATATCCTCACTTTTTATCAGAGATAATTTCTGAATTGCTTTTCCGTGTATTGGTTACTTTAACAGATGTCCATCCACCTATCACCATTATGACAGTAAATGTTCCTGCCAATGTACTTGCCGCAGCAGGGATAACAGTTCCCTCTCCAACCCCCATGAGTCCAAAAGCTTCCTTTCCAAAGCAAGATCCACCTCCACAAGATACTTCTCAAGCTCAAATATCTACTCATTCTGGAGAAGCAGTGATTGATGCATTGAATGGTTGTGATTTTGATGATGAAACTTATGATGAAGATTGGGACAACATTGCTAAAGAAAAACAAACTTTAGCGAATACATCATTATCACAAGAAATCCCAGTTGATAAAAATACTTCGCTTGTTGAAGACGAGGAGGATATGGTTCATGATAAGGAACCTGTCAATCTTCCTGAAGTTAATGAACCCACAACCACTGAGCCGCCCAAAGTGTTTAAGGTGGCGAATGAAATGAATGAAACTCTAGTAACTCTACCACCTCCGACTGAATCAGGAGCAGGGAGTAGTCGGGCCACCATGTCTACCGAGACTCTGTCCAAGCTTCAGTCTGAGACAACTAAGGCTATTGAGACTCCTCATAATGTACTCAGTCCAAGTAAGTTTCTCCACTGTGAATGATTTGTTATTGCATCTTCAGCATTATAAGTTATAACATATGTGATTTGTAGCAGCACCCACGGGGACTGTAGCCGGGGAAGCTCTTCTCATATTAGTGCTCCAAATGAAGTACCCCCACCTACTAAAGCTATGAAGACTTCTGCAAACATAGTAGCTACTCCAGGAGCCCTGACAGCTAACAAATTTGTGGTGACCTCTTTCACAAGGGTTTTCTTCACGTCTTTGGAGCCCTTAGTTCATAGAGTTATGGAGAGAGAAGATGTCCCTTTCAGTACCGTTAGAACTCCTACTACATTCTTGATTGAAGGCATCCGCAGTCAAGGAGACGAAGCTCAAGCTTCATTTTTGGAACATATTTTGGATGAACTAAAAAATTCAATTAAGGCTTACAAGGAGTTGAAAGGAGGAGATATCGAGCCACTTGTAAACACGGAATATGAAACCATGGTTCAAGAAGCAGAAATTAGTAAAGCTAATTTTGAAACATTCCTGCTGGCTTTCACTAGACAGTCCTCTGAGCTAGACGTTCAAATCTCTGATGTAGTTGTTGTTGCTGAGAGTCATAAGACTAAAGCTATAAAAAGAAAAAAAGGCTGCTGATCTAAAAGTCGAAATTGCTCGACTACAAGCAGAACTCCAAACTACCGAGCAGAACATAGAACAAAAAAATCAATTGTACCAATCTGCTGTTGATCAGGTGGAGATTTTAAAGAATCAAAAGAAGGAATTTAACGTCTTCAAAATGAAGAGCTAAAACGTCGAACTGCTGCTCTACTGTAGTGCCCCGTCCCTACATCGTGCCTCGTACTCTGTCCACGGTGCGCGAGAAAGGAACACTATCGCTATCGATTCGGTCGGGACCGATAGGTCGGGATCGGCCGAGTCGATCGAACGGGAACGGTTGAATTAAGATCCATTCCTCATTGTGGAATGCCTTCTTCGGAACCAAGTCCCATATTCAGCGAGATGCGCCTCGAGGATTGACTCTGCGGCTGAGTCGGGAGAGACCTCTCGTTGCTCTGCTTTTTATGCCGCTTGTGTTGGTTTGGCTTTGTTTTCTGAATGCGCTTTCGTGAATGTTTTCGATGGTTTTCATGGCTTGCATTTCGAACTCGTATTTCCTATCGAACTCCTTGAATAATGCAGTGTTCTAATCGGTTGCTTGTGCGATTTCAGGTGATCGCGTAGGCGACGTCTAGCGCAACCAGCAAGTTCTCTCGCCGAAGTAAACTCAAGGTGAGTGGCTGACCCTTCTCTTCTCGACCCCCTTCTTAGGCAAAGTCGATAGTGTTATTGCGAATGAAAAGATAAATGCAAGTGCAAGAACACGAATGAATGAGCAAGTTCTCAAAAAGAAAGGGTAGACTATGTCTTAACAACTGAAAACATGTCTTTGCACGGTCATGGACAACTTGTCGACAAGGTGAACGTTTCCCCGCATGGCAACCCGAGGCCACGGGACCGTTGCGGGCAAAGGGAAACAAATAATTAGCTGTGCTGGGCACGGGTTAGGCGAGGACTTGCAGCGGGGCTCGCTACTCACGCTGAAAGGACCCCGTCTAACAAAAGCTAGAGGAGTCCACGATGGCTCTGGGAGCCAGTGACCAACACACGAAATATTGCACTTGGTATGGAAATGATAACAATAGACAGGGAAGAACATGGTAAGTTTCATAAGGCGCGGCGCGGCCGCCGTCGGTAAGTTTCAACGTAAATTTCACTATGCTTGTCATATGCTTGGTTGTAATTCATTAGGATGGTTAGAAACATTCATACTTTAAGTCAATTAAACTCTTCAACGAAATGAGAGCTTGGAACTTAAATAGCCACGCACCAGTACAAAGTGTAATGTACTGATCCTCGCTCTCCACACAGGTACCCCGAACTACGAAGGGCGTGCCACTTGAAAGCTCAGGCGAAGTGAACCCTTTTGAAGCCTCGTCCGCGTGTAAAGGCTTGTTTCTGGATTCCTTTTGAAGAAGACCCGCACTCAGTCCAAAAGAAGATGGCGGCTCGACTCGCCTCGATAGCAGGTGGAAAGATGTTATATTTTGCTTGTAAAAAGGGGATGTAATGTATGGAACGACTATCTCATCGGCGTTCATTTTGTAAGTCGAGTCATGTTGTAGCCCGCGCGGCAATGATTGTAAAGGAGTCTATGTAAAGTTTTATTATCATCAATAAAAAGTCTATTTCTATTTGAAATGTGTCATTCAATTTCTCTGTGTACTCTAACTTGATGTTGTGTTTCGGATAACCTTATTGTAGGTCCTAAAAATCAAGTTGCATCAATCAACAAAGTCAAAGAATCAAGATATACATCATCCAAATGAACTGCGCAGACAATGGATTGCGCAGCTCTCCGATTGCGCATGCCAGATTATGCAGACATCCGATTGCGCAAGGCTGACGTGGCAAGAGTCATCATTACCTGACAACCAAATCAGATCTCTGACAACTGACAGCACGGAGATCGAGGCGACTGTTCGTTTAATCGTGCAGCACGGCGCTCGAGGACAGCTGGCAGCGCAATCTGTGTTGGCGCAAACCGAGCTGGCGCAATCCATTTCCTGCGCAAATGAAGTCGGCACAAACCAAAGTCTGCGCAGTTCAATGTGCACGTTCTACCAGTATAAATGATAAAGTATACGTGGCATTCATGCCATCAATTGCTCATTTCGTGGCAACTACCTGTGCACGATCATGTGCATTTCAATCAAATGATGACATGTGTCCAAGACAGTTAACCCATGATCCAGCAACTGCCTACGCAGTCCATGGCTGCGCAAACCAATTGCTGCGCAATCCATCACGCGCAGTCCAGAATAACTAAAGTTAGTTATTTCTTAGAACTCTATAAATAGAGTTTCAAGTCTTCATTCAAGGGGATCACGAATCAATAATCAGAGATCAGAGAGTTCAGGAGTTCTTGCCCAAGTGCTGCTGCATTCTTCCGAGGCTTTTGCCTTCAACTTCCGAGGCTTTTGCCTTCAATTTCCAAAGTTGTTTCAACTTCAGAGGCTTCGTCTTCAAAGTTCACATCGTCCAAGGGATAAAACAATCGTCATCTAGATTGGATTCCTAAAGTTGTACCATTCCCAGAATTCAAAGACGACTTTCTCCTCCGATGAGGAAGTGACAACTCAATATGACGTAGCGTCTATCGGGAAGACGCAGAAGACGCTGGTTGTTAAAGTCAACCAGACAGCCTACGAGGCGATGCTCAACTCCAAGACCACTCCCCGTACTGCAACCACTTCGGCCAAGAGCAAAGTGCGCTCAGTATGGGTCTCCAAGACTGCTGCACAATCTGGCAGTATTGCCACAAAGACTGCTGCGCACTCTGTTGTGCAGTCTGCTAGCCAGACTAGTGCACAATCTGCTGTGCCAACTGTTGCACAGTCTGTCTCAACCACTGTTGCACAGTCTGTCCCAACCACTGCTGCGCAATCTGTTGCAACTATTGCACAGGCTACTTCATATGATGTCTTGTCAAAATACAAGACTCCTATGTCCCTGGCGCAGTTGGCAGCAAGTTTTCCTGCACAATCCAACACTCCAGCAACCAGAGTACAACCTAAGCACTCTGTGGCAAGAACTCCTGATGCGCAAACCACAGTTTTTGTGGCCAGAACTCATGCACAAAACATTCCTGCGCAATCTAAGAGTGACAGTCTTTTGGCTAAACTCTCTTCTTCTCACAACAAAGGAAGAGATTCTTCTCTTCTTCCCAAATATACTATTGCTCCTGCGCAATCCCTGGGGGTAGTCCTTTGGCTATTTCTCTTTCTCTTCAAAACAAAGGGAAAGGCCCGTTGGTCTTTTCTCAAACTTCCTTGTCTCATGACATGGAAGACAACAGAGGGAAACGCTCTTTAGCTAACCCTTCGTCTCAAAATAAAGGAAAAGGCCCTTTGGTCTTTTCTCAATCTTTTCAATCTTTACTGAAGAAGATCCATCTGAATGTGCCTTGGCATCAATCAGTACTAGAACTCTTTCAAATAAAGATTCTTCTTTCCTTTATAACAAGAGAACTTGTACTGATCAAAGGGGTATTTTGCCTACTCCGGTAGCAGAATTCCAGGATCTCCCGACTCTCAAAATTTCCCATTCCAGACAGGGAAAACTGTTAGTATCTCAAACAGAAACCCCTGGGGGTGAATTTGCTGATCTCAGAACTTATCTCAACAGACCCACTTCGGTAAAACGTAAACATCTAATGCCGAAGATCAAACATCATCAGAAATAAACCTCCAAGGTCAAAAATCCCGACACTTATGCCAATAAAGTGAGCACTTCCTTGTACACACAGGGGACAAAACATTTGAAGAATCGGAACCATGTTCCGAATGTTGTTAAAGAACACATTCCTCGAACCTTTTCCCGTTCCGGTATGGTTTCTGATCTCCGAGAACATCTTAGACAAAAACGGGACAATGTTTCAACACCTCCATCTCAATCATCTGATCATTATTGTAATCATAAAGTCATCATCCAATGTTGTTGTCAAACAACAAAATGATCTGTCTTCGATCGTTTAACTTTTGCTAAAACCAAACCGATGTCAGAGGATGAAGACGAAGTCCTGTACGCTTCTGTCAACATGACTTCCCGAGACACTGGAGGTAGAAAGTGCTCCAAGCACGGCAAACCTCGCCGTCCTAGTCAACGGTATCTGGATCTACTTCAAGAATCTTCTGAGGGAGTATTCCGACATACCCGTTCCCGAAGCCGAAATACAATCGGTCAAAGGAATCTTCTTCAAGATACTTCTGGTCATTTTCCTATTTCTCAGTCAGGAGAGGACTCTTTCTCCGACTATGATGCATACAGCGAAAGTTCTGAACAGACAGTGCCATCCACTGTACTAAGAGAAGTCACTGCATATGTTGTTAATAAAGACCAAGATGCTTCAACGTCTGCAAATCAAGAACAGCGAATCGCTGTACTTGAAGACAAGCTAAAGACCATGGCTGAAATGGTCGCTAGTATGTATTCTATCATTGTGGCCCAACATGCCACACCACCGACTGTACCTACTGCAAGTCCGGAGATCATAGCATCTTCGGTACCTGTCAATGCTGGGTTGGGGGTAATGCCTTCTCAAATGCCTCATGTGCAAGTACAAGTTCAAACTACACCTAGTCAGTCAGCTGGGGGTAGTGCTTACAATGTTGTTCCTCCTCCTACTACTCTGACTCCGCCGGCTTCTTCTTCATCATCTGAAGACGCCAATGAAGCTGTCAAACTCTTGCGAACTCAGTTCGAAGCCTTCAAAGAGAAGGACAATTTGCAAAGGTTGGAAATCAAGCAGCCATACCCAGTTGAATGGAAGGAAGTCCCATTTCCTCCTAAATATAAAATCCCAACAATCTCTCTCTTCGACGGCAGTACCTCACCAAGCCAGTTCATCTATCACTTCGAGGTAATGACTGTTCAACTTCAACCAAATGACGCTCTTCTTACCAGAGTGTTCGTCGGTTGTTTAGCCGGCGTAGCATACGATTGGTACAGAAGTTTGCCCGATGGTTGTATTACTTCCTTTTCAGGGCTTAAGCAAATCTTTCTGGAACGATTCTATGAGGGATTCAATGATATGACTATGTCTGCCCTCAATAAAATCAAACAGAAACAAAATGAAACTGCTGAGAGTTTCATAGAACGGTTCCGCCGAGAAGCCTTGAAGATGCCTCCAGGGACTCCTGCTGCTGTTACCATAGACACTTGCAAGACAAACCTCTTGCCTATCATCAGCATGTGGACAGGGTCAACTCAATTCCAAGATTGGCCATCTTTCATCGTCAACGCCAAAGCAGCTGAAGTGAGTGCTGAGAAATTCAAACAGCTGGGGGTACAAATGTCTAATCCAGATCGAGATGAACATCAAACATCAGGTGGCGGTAATCGTCAGAACAACCGCAAGAACAAAGAGACTCTGAACATTAATTTGAACAAGAGCAAAGAATCTTTGGCTGTCAATGTGGCTCCGCCTACATCCACTCCTACTCCTTCTGCACCTCCACCAAGGAAACCTCGTCCGAAAGTGGAGTATTCTTTCGACGAGAATGACACTGCAAGCATCTTTGAGTGTTTACTCAAAAGCAATAAAATTCAACTCTCGGACCCAAAGAAACCTGATGAAGTCGGTAAAACAGATCATCCTAAATATTGTGTCTATCACAGGTTTATTGGACATCCTACTCGAGCATGCTACGTGCTCAAGGGCAAAATTCAAGAGCTTGTCAATGCTGGTGTTGTCACTCTGCAACAAGATGAGAAAACTGTTACTACAAACATGGTTTCAGTCCAGTTTGGTGACTTTCCTCCGCAGATGGTACAACACGGTGTCATTCCAATTTCCAAGCTACTCTTGAGATTGAGAATCTCCCACTTCCACCAAATGAGGTCTTGTTCCCTTGTTTCTTGACAATAGTGAAATTATATGGATCCATCCTAATCTTGCTCCAGAATTCGAGGTGCCCTCTTCTTCCAAGAAGAAAGCTCGTTCTAAAGGCAAAACAAGATTTGCAACATGGTGTCTTTTGATCCCATAGTTGACGAAGAGATTCTGTTAGGTACCAGATCAGGGAAAGCCTATTTGAAAGATCATTCTGAAGGACAAGAGGATCCTGCTTCTTCTTCTGAACCTGCCCCAGCACAACCTACTTCTACTGAAGAGATCCCTTCTACATCTTCACCAGTTGTAGTACCCATTCCTCCTAAGCCAATGACGGCTGACAAAGGCAAGCAACAAGTCCGCTTTGATAAACCTCTGAAGAAATCATCTCCTACAGGACTTGAAAAGCCATATAATTTTGATATATTGGCTCAACTGGCCAATACACCGGCTAGGCTATCAATCTTCGAGCTCTTGCGTCTTTCTAAGGAGACTCGAGAAACTTTAAGTGAAGCTCTGATGCAGGCTGAAACTTGTTTAACTCTTCTCAAAAAGCCAGAATCAGAACCAGTCTCTTGCCGTCACTGTCATAGTGTCTTGGAATTGATTCAAACATCATTTTCACTCAGGATGATATGCTACTGGAAGATAATAGATATGATCGTCCTCTCTACTATACAGGATATGTCGATTCGATGAAAGTCGATCGTATCCTGATAGATCCAGGGTCTGCTCTCAGCATCATGCCAAAGACAATGCTAGATGCATTGAAGATACCAGTTCATAGTCTTTCAAGCACAATCACCACTATCTTGGGATTCAACCAAGGAAGAAGTGAACCTTTGGGTAAGATTCGCCTAAAACTCCAAATAGGCAATCTTCGCACAAAGGTGACCTTTTATATCATCGACAATCATGGTTGTTCTTACAACGCTCTTCTGGGAAGACCCTTCCTCCATGAACATAATGTTGTTCCCTCAACTCTTATCAATGTTTTAAATACGTTGATGACAAAGGACAAGTTCACAAGGAAGTTGCAGACCTTTATCCTTTCAATGGCGTTGAAGCATACTGTAATGACGCTCGTATGTACAAGGATGAATTTATGAAAGTGGTATTGGCAATAGATACTGAAGAAGACCAAGAAGCAGCACCCAATGACACTCTCATCATACCTGTCAAAGGGCGTGTTTCTCATCCTCAGTCTTCTAAACCACTAGTTATTCACTTGCCAGTTCAAAAGAAATCAGTTGATGATGATCAAAATCAAAGGGAGCTCACCTCTTCTGAGCCACTTGTTATCGACTTACGTCGTAACAAGGACAAAAAGCAGCTCACTTGTTCTGAGCCACTTGTTGTTGATTTAACTCATAACAAGGAAAAATGAGAGCTCACCTCCTCTGAGCCACTTGTTATTGACCTTCGTCGTAATAAGCCACCTCCACGTTCTTCTTCTCCCCTCTTGTAATCAATCTGACCAAGCCTGTTAAGGCTAAAGGTCCTACTGTAAATACAGATGTACATATCAATGAAAAAGCATCTACTTTCCAGTACACTGATGTTATTTATCATACTAAATGCTATTTGAATATGTTAGATAGCTTCAAATCATTTACAATAGGAGCTGTATAATCTCTTCAAACAGAAGTTTCATGTGAACATTCAAAAGACTCATATCGTATTGTTCCTTGCTCGCAAGAAAGGTGAAACGTCCAATACTTTTTAGTAAAAGACCGGAACAAAAATTCAGCTATACGGATGATAGCAAAGTTAACGACACGGGACATCTTCAATTCCGTCGTTACAGTCAACAATCAAAAGACATCGTCCAAAAATGGGTTACGACTTCAAAAGTGGCCTCAATTACGGTAAGGGAAGAAAGACTCCTCTCTGTACCGCTGTTCCACAAGGAAAGTCAGAGAATGTATTACAGTAGAACCAAAAGAGGTCTCGGATATGCTTCTCCTCCAATGTTATCCCCAGCAGTCTCCGATTCCTGATAGCGAAGAACGCTCTAATTCTTCTGATTCCAGGATCATGGGATTCCGATACCAGCAGTCGGTGAAGTCCATCGACTGGTATCGTATCATCTAATATGGTCTCTGTCGAACTTCCATGGAAAGCTATGACTGAGGAATTGAAGAAAATCCTGAAACAGATCCTTGGATTCAACACATGGATAATCAATGGGTACTTCACTTTGAACAACGAGAACCTCCTACTGAAGATCAATTAGTTCAAGTTGATGTAGAGGAAAGTGGGTCGCCTCGTCCAATCTTCATCAGCAAGAATCTTCCAAAAGTAGACAAACAAGAGTTGATTCTTCTTATTAGAGAATATATCGATGTCTTTGCCTGGAGTTATGAAGACATGCCAGGTTTAGATCCCAAGATTGCTACGCATAAATTGAACATTTTGCCCAATGCTAAACCAGTCAAACAGCAACAACGGCATTTAAACCAGAAATGATGGACGCGATCGATGATGAAGTCAAGAAGCTCATTGCTTGTGGCTTTATTTGAGAAGAACAACATCCTGACTGGGTAGCCAACGTTGTTCCAGTCCTGAAGAAAACCGGCAAAGTTCGAGTCTGCATTGACTTCCGGGATCTTAATGAAGCATGTCCGAAAGATGAATTTCCTCTCCCTATCACGGACGTCATGATTGACAACACTTGTGGGTTCGAGCGAATATCTTTTATGGATGGATTCTCTGGATACAATCAGATCAAGATAATCCCGAAGATGAAAAACACACATCTTTCCGCACTCCTCGGGGAGTTTATTGCTACACAGTGATGCCATTTGGTCTCAAGAACGCTGGTACAACCTACCAACGGGCTATGAGTACCATCTTCAGAGAACATCTTTGCAAGACAGTCGAATGCTATGTTGACGATATCGCCGTCAAAAGTCGTCTAAAAGAAGATCACATTCAAGATTTGAGAACAATCTTCAATCTCAGGCGCCAACATCAACTCAAGATGAATCCCACCAAGTCATTCTTGGGTGTCTCTAGTGGCAAGTTTCTCGGCTTCGTCATTACCTCTAAGGGTATACACGTGGATCCCGAGAAGATCAAAGCCATTCAAGATATGCGTCCTCCACGCAACCTAAAAGAGCTACGAGGATTCCAAGGCCGACTTGCGTACATCAGGCGATTCATTTCGAACTTGTCTAGACGCTGCAGACCATTCACTCTACTAATGAAGAAGGGTGTATCTTTTATTTGGACTGAAGAATGTCAACGAGCATTCGAAGACATCAAGCGGTATCTTATGAACCCGCCAGTTTTGGTGCCACCAATCTCTGTAATTCCATTCTTAATATATGTCCGTGCTATGGACCATTCATTGGGTGCTTTACTCGCCCAAAAGAACAAAGAATGTCATGAACAGGCCATCTATTATCTCAGTTATACTATAATTGGTGCTGAACATCGTTATAGTCCGGTCGAGAAAGAATGCCTAGCTCTTATGTTCGCTGTACAGAAGACAAGGCATTACATCATTGGGCAAACTATTCATGTTATATCCCGAGTTAATCCTCTTCGGGTACTCATGAAGAATCCCAGCACACTCAATTCTCGGCTGGCTACATGGGCAATCCTACTAGCTCAATATGACATGGTGTATGTTCCTCAAAAGTCTGTCAAAGGTCAAGCGTTGGCAGATTTCTTAGCAGCTCATCCTGTACCAGAAACATCCAAGCTATATGATGAAATTCCAGACGAGACATTGGAAATCAACATGATCTCTGAAGAATTTCCAACTTGGCGTCTATTCTTCGACGGTGCATCAAGAATTGGACAAAATGGTGCCATTGTAGCAGGAGTCGGAGTGGTTCTTGTTTCTCCAGACAGATCAACCATCCAAAGAGCCTACTCTCTGGATGAACCTTGCTCCAACAATGTAGCGGAGTACAATGCCCTACTCATCGGCCTTCAGTTGGCCAAACAATTGGATGTCGAATATCTCGAAGTCTACGGTGATTCTAAGCTGGTTGTTAATCAGGTTAGAGGAACCTATGAAATTCGTCATCAAGATCTGGTACCTTATCATGAAGCAGCAATCAACATAGCTACATCATTCAAAGCTTTCTTCATCGACTATGTTCGACGAGCTTGCAATACTGAAGCGGATGCCCTGGCCAATCTTGCAGCTGTCTTAGCTATCCCTATCAAAAGACAACAGGTGGTGGTTATCTCTAACCGAGAATTGTTCTGCGTTGAAAACAATCGTAATATTAAATTTAGCAATCTTGCTGAAGTCAATGTTATTGATGAAGATTGGAGAACTCCTTTCATCGACTTCGTGGTTCATGACATACTCCCCGAGGATCCTAAGGAGGCTACAAGCGTTCGTCGACGATCTCTCAGATTCTATTACAATCAAACCACCAAGACACTTTATTGGCGAACTTATGACGGTCTTCTCCTACGCTGTCTTGCTGGTGATGAAGCTAAACAAGTTTTACGTGAAGCTCACGATGGTGTCTGTGGAGCACATCAACCTGGTCCTAAACTACAGGATCGTATTCGAAGAATGGGTTATTACTGTCCCTCTATGGTATCTGATGCCATCGAATATGTAAGGAAATGTCGAGCCTGTCAAATCCATGCAGACTTTATTCATCAACCTTCGAAATTTCTACATCCGACAGCCGCTTCTTGGCCTTTCGAAGCTTGGGGCATAGATATCATAGGTCCTATTAATCCTCCTTCTTCTAGAGGACATCGGTTCATTCTAGCAATAACAGACTACTTCTCTAAGTGGGCTGAAGCTATACCCTTGGCTGAAGTCAAGACCAGTAGTGTCATCAACTTCGTCAAACACTATGTCATTTATCGATTTGGTGTCCCTCGACGAATTATTCATGACAACGGACCGCAATTCATCAGCCAGAAATTTACCAGATTCTGTGATGATCATCGGATTGACATTGTCGCTTCGACTGCCTATAATCCTGCTGCTAATGGTTTAGCCGAAGCCTTCAACAAAACTATTATCAAGCTTCTCAAAAAGTTTGTATCTACCAACAAACGAAATTGGAGTGAAAAGCTTGGTGAATGTCTATGGGCCTACCGAACTACGGTTCGCAATCCTACGGGTTTTACACCTTTCTCTTTGGTATATGGCTGTGAAGCTGTTCTTCCTCTGGAACTTCAAATTCCTTCTTTAAGGATTGCCATTGCTAACGAGCTCACTACAGAGAACAATGATCTTCTTCACTTCAAGAATTGGAGGCGTTGGATGAAAAGCGATTAATGGCTCAACAACATATTGAGTTATACAAGCCCGCATTTTCAAGACTTTCAACCGTAAAGTGAAGGTCAGAGCCTTTCAGCAAGGAGAACTTGTTTTAACAGTCAGACGTCCTATGACTATGACTCATATGAGCAAAGGCAAGTTCGACGCAAAGTGGAAAGGTCCATACGTTGTGAGCAAAGTCTTCTCAAATGGAGCTTATCAACTCTCAGAATTGGATGGACGAATTGCAATGATGCCTATCAATGGCAAATTCCTTAAAAAGTACTATGTATAAATGTAAATGTTTGTAAATCATCAGACAAGTTCATGTTTATAAATAAAATTTTATTTGATCATGAATGATAGTACATGATATTAAGGAAGGTCACTATCATCCTTCTCTACATTTGGACGCGGACCACTACCGTCATTTTCAAAACACTGTCAGCAAAAGAGCCGAGAACCTCTTTGCTGGAGCCCACGAGGAACTTGCAGGCAGCCATCCTCATGGCTTCTTCTTCTTCAGTCCTTCCTGGTTCAAGCAGAAAGTCCAGGATGTCTCTCGGTGGCTTGGGTGCAGACGAACCTTCGCCTGCTTCTGCTTTCTTCGGCTGAATTGGATCGACAAGACGTTCTTTAACGTCTTCTTCAACCTTCAAGGCGAGCTCAGTCTTCTTGAGTGCATCTTCAGACGACATTTTTATGTTGTTAAAAAGTGAAAGTGCTCATTCCTGTCAGATTTATGTCCTATTTATAGACAGAGATTTCTCAAACAACGAAGCGATACATTCATCTGACGGTTCACCCGTTCATTCATTCATTTATTACCACCCGACGGTTCATCCATTCATTTAATTCACTTGACGGTTCGTCCGTTCATCACATTCATCTGACGGTTCACCCGTTCATTCATCATCACCCGACGGTTCATCCGTTCATTTAATTCACTTGACGGTTCATCCGTTCATTTAATTCACTTGACAGTTCGTCTGTTCATTCATCCGATGGTTCACCCATTCATATTCATCCGACGGTTCGCCCGTTCATTCATTATCATTTGACGGTTTATCCGTTCATTTTATCATTTGACGGTTTTTCCGTTCATTTCATATCCATATCAGCAACTTGTCGTTTTCGATTAAGTTGTCAATTAAAATAATAGTATTCAATATATTCTGCTACGTTCATATTACCTCTGAGCAGATATAATGGATATAATTATTTTCTACAAGAAATATATCATGTCTCGCACCTCTGAATATATTTTCTATCTCTATTATTTATATCTAAACAAGATATGCAACAAATAATGGAGCCACAGCAAAATGTCTTTTATTTATCAAAATACGAGTCATTACAAAAAAAAACACATCTACAGCAAAAGATACAAAAAGTTCTATCAAGAAGGAGGAATGATCAAATTGTCAATCTGCTGCTTCAGAGTCTGCAGCTCTTCTTCATGAGTGGATGTCACCTTCCTTCTAGCCCTTCTATTCCGGCTTCTTCATCAAAGACGGGCATCTCTACAGTCCGACGAGTGATCTCTGCACCATGAGTCGCATCGTACTCAGCCTTCTCTTGAATCAAGGCATTGAATTGATCAATCACAAGTTGATGATTAGCAGTTTCCTCTTCTAATTCTTGCCGGAGACGAACAATTTCTGCTCTCAGTTCAGCAGTTCTCTGTCCTTTCTTTCAGCCATCAAAGTTACTGATTCCAGTTTAGAATTGTATTCAGCAGACTTTGTGGAATAAGCCTCCAAAAGATTTTGAAGATTCATCCTTTCCATATCAGCTGCTTGGGCCATTCGCTCGAACTCAGCCTGCACTAGAGATTCTATTTTCTTCTGTTTGAGCTCCTTATATTTCTTTATGGAGACTTCTAACTCATCCAATATATGCTCAAGGAGAGTAGCTTGAGCCTCATCACCTTGCTCCCTTACAGCCCTCACCAAGAGAGAAGTTGGTTTTCTCACCATAAAGAAATCAGCTCCCTCTTTGTCCATCATTTTGTTAACGAGGGGTCTCAGCGACTCAAAGAAACATCTAGTGAATGATTGAACAACTTGTTGATTAATTGCCAGAGTGCCTGGAGTTGCAGCCACTCCTGTTGAAGATGAGGCAGCAGGATGCTCGATCCTTTGTGTCTGAATGGCAGGCTCTTTAAATAATGGAGCCAATGTGGAGCTAGTCGCCCCTCCTGTTTGTTCCTCTGCAAAAGTAAAATTGTTATTTTGCTAGTCGTTTGCCAAATAACCAAAAAGATCAAATGAAGGCAGTCTTACCTTGGTTCGGTCCAGCAATAAACTTATCCCCTGCAGGAGTAGACTCTGGCAGAGCAGAAGTAACTTCAGCTATAACAGCTTGGCTGCTACCCGTTTCAGAACCACAAGATAAGTGATGACTACTACTAATAACCACCGTCGTTATGGGCATTTTGTCCGTGCACGTTGGAGGTACTGGAGGAGTTTCATGATCTACAGGAAATACAAATAAAGGCATTAGCTATCAATTCATTCAAGAGGAGATTGCTAATTTATTTTATACCTTGAGGATCATTGGCGGGAGTTTCTTCCAGGATTTCTTCATCTATTGTTTTTTTCGGGAACCTCAACATCCTTTTTAGGATCTAAGGTCTCAGCAGCATTTTCTGGAGCCTCAACATCCTTTTCAGGATTTAAGGATCCCAGCATCATTCTCTGAGATTTCAATATCCTCATCATTTACATCGTTAACAGTAGTAGGAGATATCTGCACTTCATCATCTTCTTCAAGATCTTGCATATAGTCATCAACATTTTCAGATGAAGAGCTCTCCTCATCTTTGTCTTCTTCTGGTGCCTTCTCGCTGGTAGTCGCGGTTTGGTCACCATAATCACCCAGAGGACTGTAAATACAATCTTCTAAAGCTGCAATTACTTCACGATCTTCTTCTTCGCGAAGGGTTCTCGGAGTAGGCGGAAGTTTAACAATCTGTAACTGCTCTTCCCTCGCTTCCTCCACAGTATTTCCTCTAGGCTCTTCGGCCTCAGTTTCCGGAGCAAGATTTGTCCTTTGTTCAACATCCTCTCTATGTTCAGGACTAGGAGTTCTATTTCTGGGCTCTGAAACAGGAGTAGGAGAGGGCAAAATTAATCCAGTTGCAACATTCATCACCATTGAAGACAAGGCTCGATTCTTTCTTTGAGCCAGCTTCTTTCTTTTCAATGGCCTATCAGGGCTCTCTATATTGATGGTTTCAACTTGTTTCTGGATGGAAGTTGGTGTTGTAGCTTCTTCTGGTTGAGTTGACCCAGCTAGTTGCCGAGACTGAGATCGAGTGGTGATTCTTTCAGAAGAATGATCTAGGATCAACTTCTTCTTGGCTGCTGGAGCAGGAGGATCTTCTCTTCTTTCCTTTTTGCAGGAGATTTACTTACTTTCAGAGAGATACGCATTGCTGCGTTTACTTCTTGAGGGAACATCATATCCATCGAAACTTCCAAAGGTGCATCTGCTGGCTCGTGTACCTCATCATTTGTAGGGAGTGACAAAGCAACTCTTCCTTTCCTCAATCTCGTTGAAGAAGCAAAACTATCTGCGAGATTAAAATTTTCAGCAAAAGTGTTTGCGGATGTATAGAACACTGAATATGTAAATAGTATCCGAGGACCCTGGGGAGTGCTCTTTGCTGGCATCGAGAATATGGCCTTCGTGTCTCGGGCATTATAGTAAGCCCAAGCTCGGGCCCCGTCTATCAAAAAACCCTTTCCTTGGAGGCAGGTGATTGCATTCCCCACATGGAATTGATCATATCCAAACTGCCGAGCAAATCGGCTGGGGAGGTATGGTTCTAAGTAACATTCCTCTTCGAACCGGTAAACCAGATGAGACGGTCGAATTGTCTTCAACCATTCAAAGGCTGTACGGTTTAGAGGCTGCATCTTTGAGTCCACCATGTTTGTTGGCATCTGATCATATCCAGCAGGGAGGGGAGCACAACAAAAGTTCCATCCTCTATTTAGATTCAGAACATATCTACACTCGCTCAAAGAAGTGTACTTCTATTTTCCATAAGAGTACCTTCGCAGAAAGCTGCCATCAACCGGTCCCATGCCGGGGTCCATTAAAGTGGGATAGTGGAGAAGCAACCATCCGAATAGATATGTGTATGGCAGTTCTAGGCGAGGGAATTCTTTCTCTCCTTTTGCTTTCAGCATCAAGTCAACATACAAACGAAGGCTGGCATTTAATTTGCAAGTCATTGCTGATAACAGGTCCACCTTGTAGCCAAAGACCAACTTGACAGTGGCAAAAAGAACACCGCGGTAAAAATGATCCACAACACTGGATCCGGGGACTACAAACCGCCGAAGCCTGTATGTCAGAAACCCTACCAGTTGGGCTTCTTTTGACATGGGTCTATAACCCATTCTCAAGTAACTCTCCAGAGTGTCCCCTGTCTTTAAATGAGGATACTCATGATCATCTTTCACTTGTTTATCAAAATTACCACTTTGTTCCATCAGCTTCATAACTTCTGTATTGCTCAAAGGTGTGAAGAAGTTAGGATAGCATTTGTCGTTCTCCTTGGTCTTCTTCTCTTCTATGTGGTTGAGGAACAGATAGGGTAACCATTTCGAAGAATAACAGGTGTTGACTGTAGCACTCTTATAAAAGAGGGAGCAGATCTTGTAATGGCATAGCAGTTCTTCGAACACTGCTACCATCACTGCATTTTTCCTTCTAAGTTTGTCTAACTCGTCATTAGTTGGTACATACCCTTCATATGGAGCATCTGCCATTGGCAAGTACGAGATATATTTCATCTCGTGGAGTGCAAATCCAATTTCTCCACCAGGGGTCATGAAAGTTCCCGTCCTATAATTGTATCTTTCAGCCAAGGCCAAGAACATGTGTGGATTGGGTGCAAAACCATAAACAGTGGCGTGCACTGCATGGTACAGATTGATCTGTTGAAGTTTTTCTTCAAATGTTGTCAGGATCCAGTTGGCGATACAGTTCCATCTCCTGTAATCTGGATTCACTAATCCAGTTAATCTGATATCTTGTTCGGGGTACTTCCCTTCAGCTTTCGCAAATTCATTTGCAAATATCGGTGTTCTGACAGGCATCAACATAGAGGAGTTCTCTGGGGGAATGCAACCTGGTCTCAAGCCCCTCAACAAGACACTGTATCGATCGGAGGAGCTGTAAAACATATCCTTCTTATTTGCCCCCTTCTTCACAAAAATTTTCCCTGCACGGGCATCTTGGAAAAGAGTGATGTTCCACTCCATTTTTCTTGGGTAGCTCGCATGAGCGTACCGGGATAAAGGGAGACAACGGGCAATATCTGGTATGAAGAAATATCTATCTTCCTGATGGACTATTCTTTCCTCCATCCTCGGCCTTGGTTGCGAGCTTTTCTCAAAAGCCTCACCAAATAAGAATAAAGGTTTCTTATGAATAACAGCGTCTGCTGATTCCAAGGGCTGTCCATTCATTAAACACAGTAGAGTCTCATTGTCTTGAGATATCAGAATCGCCTGGCGGAAGGTCGGTAGATCATACTGGGGATAATGTACATGGGAGAGATCCTCTTTATACTCAGACTCTGAAAGAGTTCCCTCAAAAGTTTCATACTCTGGATCTTCTCTCACATTAACTGCATCAAACAGAAGAAAGCAAAATTTAGTACAAGTCAAAGTCAAAAGATTCTGTCATCAGTTTGCGCAAAATCAGAATGCGCAACATCAGATTGCGCAGCATCAGTTTGCGCAAACATCATACTGCATGAACAAACAGCCATTAGTTTGCGCTGACTACTTTGCGTAAATCAGCAGATTGTGCTGACATCTACCAGCGCAATTCAACTGATTGCGCAGAAAGTTACTCTTCATAAAAATGAAGAGTTAACTGATTTGTGCAACCGGAACCCTAAAGAGGGTGGCGTATTTTGATCGCATCTCTAAAAAGAGATAGATTTTGAAGAACAGTGATATCAAAACCCTAAAAAGGGTTTTTGATAGTTCTCTACCTGACATTGCGGGGTGTGCGGATTCATGACGAGAAGCTCGTCGAGCAACTCTGTTTGATGACTCGGCCAAGGCCTTGCCCTTATCGGCTGCGGAGGATCGTCGGGGCGCCATGAAGCTCGTCAGAGAAAGAAGTCGGAGGTCGCTCAGAAATTTCTCTCTTAAATTCGAAGAAGGCAAAGTAAAGAAATGAAACAAAGAAGAGGACTATTTATAGTTTTCGAAAATGAAACGGCTGCCTCAGTTTGTGCCTATAATTGTGGACAATTCCTCAGATTGTGCAGCCAGTTTATATCATGCACAAATTGGTTCAAATTTTAAAATTCAAAGTATTTCGAAATTTTGAATAAGTTCAACTTTCGAAAACTTTGAAGGGGGTCATGTAGGTCCTAAAAATCAAGTTGCATCAATCAACAAAGTCAAAGAATCAAGATATACATCATCGAAATGAACTGCGCAGACAGTGGATTATGCAGCTCTCAGATTACGCAGACATCCGATTGCGCAAGGCTGACGTGGCAAGAGTCATCATTACCTGACAACCAAATCAGATCTCTGACAACTGACAACACGGAGATCGAGGCGACTGTTCATTTAATCGTACAGCACGGCGCTCGAGGACAGCTGGCAGCGCAATCTGTGTTGGCACAAACCGAGCTGGCGCAATCCATTTCCTGCACAAATAAAGTCGGCACAAACCAAAGTCTGCGCAGTTCAATGTGCGCGTTCTACCAGTATAAATGATAAAGTATATGTGGCATTCATGCCATCAATTGCTCATTTCGTGGCAACTACCTGTGCACGATCATGTGCACTTTAATTAAATGATGACATGTGTCCAAGACAGTTAACCCATGATCCAGCAACTGCCTGCGCAGTCCATGGCTGCACAAACCAATTGCTGTGCAATCCATCACGCGCAGTCCAGAATAACTAAAAGTTAGTTATTTCTCAGAACTCTATAAATAGAGTTTCAAGTCTTCATTCAAGGGGATCACGAATCAATAATCAGAGATCAGAGAGTTCTGGAGTTCTTGCCCAAGTGCTGCTGCATTCTTCCGAGGCTTTTGCCTTCAACTTCCGAGGCTTTTGCCTTCAATTTCCAAAGTTGTTTTCAACTTCAGAGGCTTCGTCTTCAAAGTTCACATCGTCCAAGGGATAAAGCAATCGTCATCTAGATTGGATTCCTAAAGTTGTACCATTCCCAGAATTCAAATTGTAATCTTTTACAAAGTTTGTATCAATAAAGGTTCATACTTTTATTTTTGCGAACACTTATGACTATGCCTTGTGCGATCGCAACTTAGGTTCGCACGGCATCACGCCCGGGGGACGACTATCGATTCTACGGAATCGGGGCGTGACATAATGGTATCAGAGCACGGCTTTACATCCTTTGACCTCGTATCAATGAGATAAGTTGTTCCATACAATGAGTCCGTAATATTTTATGACTGATGCGTTTGCCTTCGTATCGCAGAAGTGACGGAACCCACGGCCGAGCAAGAACAGAGCGCTTCAAGCGGCTCTAGTAGTTTGCATCGTCCGCAGGCCAGACCTTCTAATGATACCATCGAAAGGATGTTGCGCATAATGGAAGCGCAGTGAAACCAGTCCGAGAACCGACATCAACAATTAGAGGAACGATAGGCCCAGTTCGAAGCTCACTTCGAAGCTCGCTTTGATGCACATGCCAAACTTCAGCAAAAGCAGCTAGATACCCTGCAGCAGATCGTTCAGACAATGGCGACCAACGGGAATTCTATGACTATGCCTACCGTCACCGTGCCGGCGATCCAACCCATTGATGTCAACACGGAGGATCCCGAGCGTCAACCAGCGGCACCGAAAAAGTAAAACTTTAAAGTGTCAAAATTCAAGAAGGCGTGCCGCACTTCCTTCAGCGGCACCGAGGGTCCCTCCATGGCAATCGACTAGTTGGAAGAGCTGGAAGACCACTTTGAGCTGTTCGACATTGAAGAATCCAAGCAAGTCGCCTGCGCACAACTTCAACTACGGTTGAACGCGCACGACTGGTGGGCCGTGCACAAGCGAGCGATCCGACCAGACAACAACACCGTGCCGATCTCTTGGGCCACGTTCCGCAAAGCTTTCAAAGTCCAGTACCTTCCGTCGGCCGTTCGTCAAGCGAAGGAGAATGAATTCATGCAGTTGAAGCAAGGGAGCAGGACGGTGGAACAGTACGCCGCAGAATTTAACAAGTTATCTAAGTTTGCTGGCCAGTTTCTGCCTACTGAAGAGTGCCGTGTGCGACGGTTCGAAGTGGGTCTGCGACACTCTATCGGTGCGCATGTCGGGGTCCCGGAGTACAAGACCGTGGGCGAGGCTCTGAATCACGTACTCCGCCTTGAGAACCTGTATCCTTTCGGTGCTGACGACGTTGTGCGCCACTCCAATCACAAACGTCCTAGCTATACGGGAGGCAACAACGACGCGTCAAAGCGTCCAAATAACGACGGCTACAAGGGTGAGAAGACAATACCTAAGTGCTCCAATTGCGGGCGACTTGGACACCGTGAAAGCCACTGCTTTTTCCGCAATGTTGAATATTTCGCTTGCGGACAGAGGGGTCACACGGCTCCAAATTGTCCAAGCTTTCGTCAGACTCGTAATGCCCCGCCACAACAACACCGACAAGATAATCGAGGACAGGCGCCTCGACCTCCTCCGCCCACTCAACCCGTACCGCAGAATGGCCGAGACCGTCGCCCCAACACTCAGGGCCGCGTCTACGCCATGACTCGAGACGAAGCGCTGGCAACAGATACGGTAGTGTCAGGTATACTAAAATTCAATAATGTGCCTGCTCGTGTGTTTTTTGATTCAGGCGCTTCGTATAGTTTTATATCGGCAGACTTTGCCGTCGAGCACAAATTTCATGTAATATCATTAGATCTCGATCTTAGCGTAAGCACACCTTCGGGTACACCAATTCTCACAAACTTAGCTTACGCTGGCAGGATTATCTGTATCGGCGGTCAAAAGATCGGTCTGGATGTGATAGTTCTAGATATGAAGGACTTTGACATCATTCTGGGAATGGATTGGCTCGGGCCGTGCAACGCAACCATAGACTGCGCTGAAAAGAAGGTCACATTCCGCATGCCTAGAGTGCCTGAATTCTGCTACTCGTGTGGTGAGGCGTCGTTGACCTGCATGGTGATCTCCGCAATATCGGCTCAACGGATGCTGCATTCCGGGTGCAAAGGCTATCTAGCTTCCGTTCGAGACATGCGACAGGATGGTGCAAACACGGGTCAGACCGACGTTGTGGCAGAATTCCCAGACGTGTTCCCGGACGAGCTACCCGACATGCCGCCCGATCGAAAAATAGAGTTCACCATCGACACATTCTCCGACACCCGTCCGATCTCGAAGGCTCCGTACAGAATGGCCCCTACAGAATTGAAAGAATTGAAGGCACAACTTCAGGAATTGCTCGACAGAGGGTTTATCCGTCCGAGTGTCTCGCCATGGGGTGCGCCCGTGCTGTTCGTGAAGAAAAAGGATGGATCGATGCGACTCTGCATTGACTATCGGGAATTGAATAAAGCCACCGTCCGAAACAAATACCTCCTGCCCCGCATCGACGACTTGTTCGACCAGTTCCAAGGTGCAACGGTATTTTCAAAGATTGATCTACGATCGGGTTACCACCAACTCAAAGTTAAGCCAGATAACGTGCCGAAATCTGCCTTTCGTACTTGTTACGGCCACTACGAGTTCTTGGTAATGTTGTTCGGTCTGACAAACGCCCCTGCCGTCTTCATGGACCTAATGAATCGGGTGTTCCGTCCGTTCATTGACAAGTTCGTAGTAGTCTTCATCAATGACATCCTCGTCTACTCGAAGGATCGAGCGCAACATGCAGAGCATCTGCGGACGGTACTCCAAACCCTTCGAGAGAATCAGTTGTACGCGAAGATGAGCAAGTGCGAGTTCTGGCTGGACAGCGTCTCATTCCTTGGGCACATCATCTCCGCCGCGGGCATCGCAGTCGATCCGAAGAAAGTCGAGGCAGTTGCTGATTGGAAACGGCCCACATCAGTTAGCGAAATTCGAAGCTTCCTAGGCTTGGCGGGATACTACCGACGCTTCGTGAAGGACTTCGCGAAGATCGCATCGCCGTTGACTTGCCTCACCCAGAAAGGAGTCGCATTCCAGTGGTCAGACGACTGTGAAGCTTCCTTCCAGGAGCTCAAACAACGGCTCGTTTCGGCCCCGATACATGCTCTTCTTGAAGGGACGGAGGAATTTCAAATCTTCAGCGATGCTTCTGGCCAGGGCTTGGGGTGTGTGCTCATGCAGTGGGATAAGGTGATATCTTTTGCTTCCCGGCAGTTGAAGCCGCACGAGAAGAACTACCCCACGCATGACCTAGAATTGACGGCGATTGTGTTTGCATTGAAGCTGTGGCGTCACTATCTCTATGGCATGGCATGCAGGATTTATACGGACCACAAAAGCCTCAAGTATCTCTTCACCCAGAAAGAACTGAATTTACGGCAGAGACGATGGCTCGAACTAATCAAAGACTATGACTTATCGATCGACTACACGCCGGGCAAGGGAAATGTGATAGCGGATGCACTGAGCCGAAAGTACTTAGCTTCGTTATACATCAACGATCGACTGCTGCGTGACTTAGAAGGAATGGGCATTGAACTTTGAGTTCGTTTCAGAGATGTGAAACTAGCACAACTGCGGGTGGAACCGAGCCTACTGGAGAGGATCAAGTCTGCACAGAAGGACGACCCCTACCTGGAGAAGATGCGGAAGCTGATATTGACAGGAAAAGCGTCTGACTTTGCAGAGGACGAGTCGGGAGTATTGCGCGTGAAGGGACGGCTATGCGTACCGGACGACGTAGAACTTAGAAAGGAGATAATGACGGAGACGCACTATGCAAAATATTCCTTGCATCCTGACAGCACCAAGATGTATAAGGACCTCCGCGTTGTCTTTTGGTGGCACGGCATGAAGAAGGACATAGCACTCTTTGTGTCAAAATGTATGGCCTGTCAGCAAGTCAAAGTCGAGCACCAGCGACCGGGCGGGGAGATGCAGAACCTCGCCATTCTAGAGTGGAAGTGGGATCACATCACTATGGACTTCGTTGTTGGCTTGCCGAGGACGCCGCGGGGAAACGACGCCATCTGGGTCATCGTCGATCGACTAACTAAGTCAGCGCACTTTATCGCCATCAAAGTTACTTGGAGCGTCGACCGTCTTGCTCAGATATACCTTGATGAAATAGTTCGGCTGCACGGGGGTCCCAGTTTTTATCGTCTCTGATCGGGATGGACGGTTCGTAGCGTACTTCTGGAGTAGTCTTCATTCAGCATTGGGGACCAAGTTGAAGTTCAGTTCAGCTTATCATCCTCAGACTGACGGCCAAACAGAGCGGGTGAACCAAATTCTCGAAGACATGTTACAACTCTGTGCGATCGACTTGAAGTCAAGTTGGGACGTCTATCTACCGCTGGCCGAGTTTGCATACAACAACAGCTATCAGTCCAGCATCCAAATGGCGCCGTATGAAGCTTTGTACGGCCGGAAGTATAGATCGCCCATTTGCTGGGATGAAGTCGGGGAACGGCAGATACTTGGTCCGGAGCTGGTGGAGCAGACCATGCTGAAGGTCAAGTTAATTCGAGAAAGATTGAAGATAGCACAAAGTCGGCAGAAAAGCTATGCCGACACGCACCTACGCCCCCTCGAGTTCTCGGAAGGCGACCATGTATTCCTGAAGGTGATGCCTATGCGTGGAGTTTCTAGGTTCGGTGCGAAGGGGAAATTGAGCCCAAGATTTGTTGGCCCGTTCGAAATATTGAAGCGAGTCGCCCCGATAGCTTACCAAATCGCCTTGCCGTCTGTGTTGTCATAGGTACATGATGTCTTCCACGTATCGCAATTGAGGAAGTACGTGCATGATCCGAGCCATGTTGTGGATTTGGGTAAGCTGGACCTGAAGGCGGACTTGTCGTACGTCGAAGAGCCGGTACAAATTTTGGAGCGCAAGGATAAACTTCTCCACAACCGTGCTATTCTCCTCGTCCGCGTCCTCTGGAGAAACCATTCAGTCGAGGAGTCGACGTGGGAGCTTGAGTCAGAAATAAAGGAGAAGTTCCCTTCATTGTTCTCGTAGAGGTAGGTTCTATTCTTAAGTTTCGAGGACGAAACTTTTTCTTAGTTGGTTATGGTGTAGTGCCCCGTCCCTACATCGTGTCCCGTACTCTGTCCATGGGGTACGCGAGAAAGGAACACTGTCGCTATCGATTCAGTCGGGACCGATAGGTCGGGATCGGCCGAGTCGATCGAACGGGAACGGTTGAATTAAGATCCATTCCTCGTTATGGAATGTCTTCTTCGGAACCAAGTCCCATATTCAGCGGGTTGCGCCTCGAGGATTGACTCTGCGGCTGAGTCGGGAGAGACCTCCCGTTGCTCTGCTTTTCACGCCGCTTGTGTTGGTTTTGGCTTTGTTTTCTGAATGCGCTTTCGTGAATGTTTTCGATGGTTTTTATGGCTTATATTTCGAACTCGCATTTCCTATCGAACTCCTTGAATAATGCAGTGTTCTAATCGGTTGCTTGTGCGATTTCAGGTGATCGCGTAGGCGACGTCTAGCGCAACCAGCAAGTTCTCTTGCTGAAGTAAACTCAAGGTGAGTGGCAGACCCTTCTCTTCTCGACCCCCTTCTTAGGCAAAGTTGATAGTGTTGTTGCGAATGAAAAGATAAATGCAAGTGCACGAACACGAATAAATGAGCAAATTCTCAAAAAGAAAGGGTAGGCTATGTCTTAACAACTGAAAACATGTCTTTGCACGGTCATGGACAACTTGTCGACAAGGTGAGCGTTTCCCCGCACGGCAACCCGAGGCCACGGGACCGTTGCGGGCAAAGGGAAACAAATAATTAGCTGTGCTGGGCACGGGTTAGACGAGGACTTGCAGCGGGGTCGCTACTCACGCTGAAAGGACCCCGTCTAACAAAAGCAAGAGGAGTCCACGATGGCTCTGGGAGCCAGTGACCAACACACGAAATATTGCACTTGGTATGGAAATGATAACAATTGACAGGGAAGAACATGGTAAGTTTCATAAGGCGCGGCGCGGCCGCCGTCGGTAAGTTTCAACGTAAATTTCACTATGCTTGTCATATGCTTGGTTGTAATTCATTAGGATGGTTAGAAACATTCATACTTTAAGTCAATTAAACTCTTCAACTAAATGAGAGCTTGGAACTTAAATAGCCACGCACCAGTATAAAGTGTAATGTACTGATCCTCGCTCTCCACGCAGGTACCCCGAACTACGAAGGGCGTGCCACTTGAAAGCTCAGGCGAAGTGAACCCTTTTAAAGCCTCGTCCGCGTGTAAAGGCTTGTTTCTGGATTCCTTTTGAAGAAGACCCGCACTCAGTCCAAAAGAAGATGGCGGCTCGACTCGCCTCGATAGCAGATGGAAAGATGTTATATTTTGCTTGTAAAAAGGAGATGTAATGTATGGAACGACTATCTCATCGGCGTTCATTTTGTAAGTCGAGTCATGTTGTAGCCCGCGCGGCAATGATTGTAAAGGAGTCTATGTAAAGTTTTATTATCATCAATGAAAAAGTCTATTTCTATTTCAAATGTGTCATTCAATTTCTCTGCGTACTCTAACTTGATGTTGTGTTTCGGATAACCTTATGACTATGCCTTGTGCGATCGCAACTTAGGTTCGCACGGCATCACGCCCGGGGGACGACTATCGATTCTACGGAATCGGGGCGTGACATCTACAACCTTTTGATCCTGAATCAGGACGAATTGAAGCTAGGCAGAGAGTGCTAGATTCTCGTGATGAAAGAATTCAAGTTCTGAAGAAACAAATTACAGAACTTATCATCTATCCTTCAGAGTGAAAAATGGGCAAATTCTGTTATTTCTTTTTCAATGTACTCTTTTTCTTCTTTTGCAGAAAAGAAAGAAAAAACTTTTTATGTGGTTCCATTACTTGTTGCATATCTTGTTATAGATATAAGTAATAGAAATAGAAAATATTTTCAGAGGTACTGGACGTGATATATTTCAAGATTTTAGAAAATAACAATATTCATTATATCTGCTCAGAGGTAATATGAACGTGGCAGAATATAAAATTTAGCAATACTGTTATTTCAATAGACAACTTTATCAGGGGTAATAAGGACATGACAAGTTGCTGATATAAATAATCAAAATTCAGAGGTGTAAAGGACGTGAATTCAAATTATTTAAACAAGAGACAATAAATGTCCAATGAATGATAAGTCAAAGAAAGTGAATAAACTAATAGTCACTTCAATTTTCAAAGAAAAGATGTCGGCTCATTAGATTGAAGATAGTTCTTAAATCTTGAATGTGATCTTCTTTGAGACGACTTTTGACAGCAATATCGTCAACATAGCATTCAACAGTCTTTCGCAAATAATCTCGAAAGATAGTACTCATAGCCCGCTGGTAAGTTGCACCTGCATTCTTAAGACCAAACGGCATGACTGTATAATAATACACTCCCCGAGGAGTACGAAACGAAGTATGTTTTTTATCTTCAGGATTCATCCGGATTTGATTATATCCAGAAAACCCATCCATGAAAGAAATTCGTTCGAATCTACATGTATTGTCGATCATAACATCAGTAATTGGGTGAGGGAATTCGTCTTTAGGGCAAGCATCATTGAGAACCCGAAAGTCTATGCAAACTCGAACCTTTTCGGTCTTCTTCAGAACTGGGACGACATTGGCCACCCAGCCAGGATGTTGTTCTTCTCTGATAAAACCACAAGCTATAAGCTTTTTGACTTCATCATCAATTGCATCCATCATTTCAGGCTTGAATCGCCGTTGTTGTTGTTTGACCGGTTTGGCATTCGGTAAAATGTTAAGCTTGTGAGTTGCAATTTGATGATCTAATCCCGGCATATCTTCGTAACTCCAGGCGAAGATGTCAATGTATTCACGAATAAGGTGAATTAATTTTGTTTATCATCCTCTGGGAGATTTTTTCTAATGAAGATTGGTCGTGATGCACCTTCCTCTCCAATATCGATTTGGACTAGTTGATCCTCAGTAGGTGATTCTCGTTGTTCAAAACGAAGTTTCCATTGATTGTCCATCCTTTGTGCCCAAGGGTCCATTTCAATAACTTCTTCAATATCACCGTCATCTTCTGAGAATTCGGCAGATACCATGTTAGAAGATACTATCATCTTATGAACATGACCGATGCTGGTATCAGAATTCCATGAGATAGAACCAGAAGAGTTTGAACGTTCTTCTTCATCAGATTCAGAAGGTTCTGGAGTTGGAAGTGGTGACGTATAACCTAGTCCTCGTTTCGTTTTACTGTGGTATTGTTGTGATTTTCCTTTTGGAACAGCAATACGAAGAGGGGTTCGCCTTCCTTTACCATTGTTGAGACCTGTTCTGAAATCATAGCCCATTTTACGGATAATGGCTTTGGATTGTGGACTATAGCGTCGTAATTGTAGCCTTCCTGTATCATCTCTATTATCATTATAGAGCATGATTTTTGGTTCTTCTCTTTTGTTGAAGAATATAGGCTTTTCATCTTTCTTTTCGAGACGGTACTAAGAAGTACGACTCTTGTATTGAATCCAGTGATACCACGTTTCGTCGAGATGATACAACTTCTATTGTAAGTGGTTTAAAGCTATCTAGCATATCCAGATAACACCGAGTATAGTAAAAGGCATCCGTATACTACAAAGGAGATGCTTTATTGATTTTTACACCATCATTTACAACAGGTACTTTAGCCTTAGTAGGCTTAGTCAGATTGATGACAAGAGGGGGAGAAAAAGAACGAGAAGGAGGAGGGAGCTTCTTGCGACGAAAATCGATTATAAGCGGTTCAGAAGAGGTGAGCTCCCTTTATTTCTGACTATCACCTTTAGATCGCTTCTCATGGGAAGGAAGATAGATAGTCAGAGGTTTGGAAGACTGAGGACAGGAGGTACGTCCTTTAACCGGAATCACCAGAGTATCATTAGGTATACTCTTCTGTTCTTCATCTGTGTCCATTGCTAGTACCACTTTCATGAATTCCTCTTTGTACATACGAGAATCGTTGCAGTATGCTTCAACTCCTCTGAAAGGATTCAGATCTGCAACCTCTTTTTGGACTTCTCCATTACCATTCATATATTTGAAACATTGGTGGAGCGTAGAGGGTACAATATTGTGTTCATGGAGGAATGGCCTTTCCAACAAAGCATTGTATGAGCCATAATTGTCAATAACATAGAAAGTTACCTTTGTACGAAGATTGCCAATTTGAAGTTTTAGGCGTATTTTCCCCAAAGGTTCACTTCTTCCTTGATTGAATCCCAAGATGGTAGTGATAGTTGTAGAAAGATTGTGTACTGGGATTTTCAAAGCATCCAGTAAGGACTTCAGCATGATGCTAAGTGCAGACCCGGGATCAACCAGAATGCGGTCGACTTTCATGGTGTCTACATACCCCGTAAAATAGAGAGGACGATCATGACGATTGTCTTCTAATAACATGTCATCTTGTGTAAAAGTGATATTGGGCATTAATTCAAATACACTATGACAATGTGCACAGCTGACTGGCTCTTTTTCGGGCTTCTTGAGAAGAGTCAGACAAGCGTCAACCTGCATCAAGGCTTCACTTAATGTCTCACGAGTTTCTTTTGAGAGACGTAAAAGTTCAAAGATTGACAATCTTGCTGGAGTATTGGCTAATTGAGCCAATATGTCAAAATTGTAAGGCTTTTCAAGTCCAAGAGATGATGACTTCTTTAATGCTTTATCAAAGCGAACAGGTTGCTTTCCCTTGTCTGCTGATGTTGGTTTAGGAGGAGATGGCTCGACCATTGGCAAGGATGTAGATGGTGTATCTTCAGCAGGAGAAGATGATGGAGGAAGAGCATCCGGGGATGGAGCAGGGTTCTTTTGATTTTCGGAATACTCCCGAAGATAGGGTTTCCCAGATCTAGTGCCCATTAGAATTTCTTCTTATGTTATTGGTTCAAAGGATACCATGTTGCAGTTCTTGGATTTAGACTTGGAATGCTTCTTTTGCTTAGAAGAGGAAGGCGTTTCAAATTCTGCCACCAGATCTGGATGAATCCACATAATCTCCCCTTTGTCAGTTGACAGCGGAATAAGACCTTCATTTTGAGGAGGTAGGATATTCACAATTTCTAGAGTAGTCCTTGGAATGGGGATAGCACCATTTTGTACGAGTTGTGGTGGAAAATCACCGAACTGGAGAGAAACCACATTAGCAGTCACCGTTTTCTCGTCCTGCTGTAGAGTAATTGCTCCAGAGTTGACCAACTCTTGAATTTTTCCCTTGAGCACATAACATGCTCTGGTTGGATGCCCTATGAATCTGTAATAAACACAGTATTTAGGGTGATCAGTTTTACCAACTTCTTCTGGTCGCTTTATCTCTGGAAGCTGAAGCTTATTGCTTTTGAACAAGCAATCGAAGATGCTTAAAGTATCATTTTCATCGAAAGAATACTCTTCTTTTGGACAAGTTGACTTTTGTAGTGGTGCTGATGGGGTGGATGCCGTCTGAGTAACATTGACAGCCAAAGACACTTTGCCTTTGAGATTAATGGCCAGCATTTCTTTATTCTTGCGGTTATTCTGGTGATTACTACCCCCGGGTGTAGAATGTTCATCTTGGTTAGGATGAGTCATTTGGACTCCTAACTGCTTGAACTTTTCGGCACTAACTTCTGCCGCCTTTGTATTAACAATGAAAGAAGGTAAATCCTGAAATTGTGTAGATCCCGTCCACATACTGATAATAGGCAACAAGTTTGATTTACAAGTGTCTATTGTTACAGCAGATGGAGTACCTAAAGGCATTTTGAGTACCTCTCGGCAGAATCTTTCAATAAAACTCTCTGTGGATTCATTGTGCCTCTGTTTAATTTTAATGAGGGCAGACATCGTCATGTCATTGACTCCCTCATAAAATCGTTCCAAGAACATTTGCTTAAAACCAGCAAAAGAAGTGATACAGCCATCAGGCAGGCTACGATACCAGTCATATGCTGCACCGGCTAAACAACCGACGAACACTCTGGTAAGGAGAGCATCATTTGGCTGTAATTGATCAGTCATCACCTCAAAATGATTGACGTACTAACTTGGAGAAGTGCTGCCATCAAACAGCATAATGGTTGGAAGCTTATACTTAGGAGGAAATGGAACTTCCTTCCACTCTGTAGGATATGGTTGCTTTATGCCCAGTCTTTGTAGGCCATCCTTCTGCTTGAAGGCCTCAAACTGAGTGCGTAAGAGTTTTACAGCTTCATTAGCATCCCCTGATGTTTAGAAATTGGTAGGCTGGTTAGAAGTGTTAGGAGGAGGAACAACGTGGTAATTACCACCCCCAGCACCAGACTGACTTGGATCAGCTTGAATTGGCACAGAAGTAACCTGAGGGGCTGTTACCCCCAGACTAACAGGTACAGGAGATGCTATAAGCTCAGGATTTGTAACAGGGTTTACAATCGGAGGCACTGTATGTTGAGCCACCATTATGGTGTGCATGCTTGCAACCATTTCTGCCATGGTTTTTAATTTATCTTCTAATGCAATAATTCGTTGCTCTTGGCTGGTTGACGTAGAGGCATCTTGATCTTCCGTAATGGTATATGTCGTCACTTCTCTTGCAGCTGTTGATGAGATAGTTTGTTCAAAACTTTCACTATCTGCATCAAACTCTGAAAGAGAGTCCTCTTCCACATGGGTGATAATGAGATCTTCTTGATTAAAGACACCTTGGTTCAAATGTTGATATCTCGATCTAGTGTATTAAAAGACACCTTCATTGGATGCATGGATCCGATCTAAGTATTGCTGACTCGGATTATGGGATACATTACGTCTTGGACGTTTCCCACCCCAGTGCCTTGAGAAGTCATGTTAACAGAAGCATATAATAGTTCATCTTCGTCTTCTATTATATGTTCAGGAGTTGAAGCATAGTTCAGACGATCGAAGACAGATCGTTGAGCCGATTGGCAATAACAGTTGATGACAACTTTATGTAGGCAGTGGCGATTTGAAGCGCAATTTGGAGGTAAGGAAAACATTCTCGTAGTCTCTCGCCTTTGTGTAAGACGTTGCCGGAGATCAGTTACAACCACAGGACGAGAAGAAGTCGAAGAAACATATTCCTTAATAATGTTAGGAACATGTCTCCTATTCTTCAGGTGTTTAGTTCCTTGAGTGTACAAAGATGTACTTAACTCATTAGCATAGGTAGATGGGTCTTTCTTTTCAAACTTTGGCTTTTGGTGCAGATTGACCTTTGGCATAGGGTTCTTGCATTTTGCCAAAGTTGATATCGGTTGACGCCTATTGAGATAAGCGCATAAATCTAAAAATTCTGCTCCCGGTGTCTC
>JANAVB010033346.1:0-56174 GCA_029216955.1 Iris pallida | reverse complement strand
CATCACAAAGAATCGTCCCCCAAACTCTCTTCCAGCTATAGTAATAGAGTATCGATAGCTCTAATGGGTACTGGTCCGTCTCCCGTCATTACTCTACTCATCTCCTTGGTGGGTGTAGCTACTCAGTGGTATTTTTGAAAAAACTCTAATGATAGAAAGCTATGTGATGCAGCAGAATCAAACAAGCATATGGCTAGAAAAGTATACAAATAAACATGACCTGTGATGACATCAGCCAAATAATCTGGCTCCGAAACCTGCTCCGGCTCCGCCTCAAGAGCTAGACTATAAGCCTTCTCCTGGGGTCCCTTCTGCTGCTGCAGATGCTGCCCAAACCTCTGCTGCTGAGTCGGGAGCGACGGCCCTCTAGATGGTGGTCCAGTACCTGGTGCCCTCGCTACTGGACAATCCCGAAGCTAGTGGGTGGTAGACCTACAAGCTTAGCACTGCTTCAACCTCTTCCTGCAGATGGCATAATCATGCCCTGGCCTCCTATAGTATACACACACAGCTCCCCTCTGCTGCTGTTGTCCCGAATCTCTAACTGGTGGGGTTGGGTGATGTAGTGTGGAGGACGGTATGCCTGCTGGTGCGACGTCGGTGCTCTCGACTGGAAAGCCTGGCGCTTGGAAGGTCCCTCGTGGTGTACAGAAGCTGGCCTTTTGTATGACAGAAGACGTTCCTCTATCCCCCGGGCCTACTCTAGGCTCTAATAGTAGTCAGTCGTCCCGTTCGCCACTAGGAGGATGCCAATGTCTGGGACTAAACCATGGCAAAATTGTCATCTCCTCTGGGTCTGCAATCAGGCTAGGGGCGAAATGACTCAAACGACTAAACTCTGTCGCATACTCGTCAACAGAACGGTTCCCCTGCTGGATGTTCTGGAATTATAGCCCTATGGCTACTCTAGCGGTAGTCGAGAAGATTTCTTCTTGAACTGGATCTTGAACTGATCCCATGTGGCGCTCCCTCTCGCGAATATGGCTCATTCCTGAACCAAACTCATGCTAAGTCTGTCAGCAGAAACCCTGCTGCCTCGACCTGAAGGTCACCCCGGCAACCTAGCTCTGAGGAGCTTCCTCTCTACTGAGTCCAACCAGTCATCGGCGACTATGATGCCCTTAGTCCCCATGAACTCCCTGGGGTTCAAGCTCATGAAGTCTTTGATATTCTTCGCTCGCGGTCGGGCTCTACCAGTGGTGGGACCATGGTACGCTCCTAAGAGCGCTCCATACTCTGGCGAAATAAGGTGGTCTGTTCCTGATAGGTTGTTAGGAACCTCTGGATCAGAGTGAGCAGCTGGTTCCCGTCGAGAGTGACGAAATTGCCTGGGTTGGTATAACAATAGGTAGTGGTGGGAGTATCGGGTCCTGCTGGGACTGTGAGGTAGGAGGTGGTGGAGGCATCTGGGTTGGTGGATTTGTGGAGTGGGGTGTATGGTAGGTGGAGGTGGAGTGCTTCGGTCAACTGGTCGACCGGCTGGATAGAAAGTGTGCCATTTTCAGGTGTGGCATACTGGGATGAGCGTGTGAGCACCATCTAATAGAAAAATAAAGGACTTATAAGAATTCTTTTAAATAATCACAAACAAACAAGAAAGTGTAATTTGTAATAACGATCCTATGTTGTGATGAGTTTTCTATGTTACAATCCTAGTAATCCTCTAGGTGTTCTAAATATTATTCCTAGTGTTATCTAGTTATCTTAAGTTCCTAATTGTAGGCATACTTGGTACAATGACGTAACCAAAACAACTTATTCTAGACCTGCATGGGCCACCACTAAAAATATTTCACGATCCGCTAACAAATTGTTGGGCCGGACCGAGTCATGTCCAGCCTACGTTTGAGATAAGCGTAGTAAGTTATTCAAGAAAAATAAACAATACAAGATCAAAGTGTGCTAACAGTTCCATTTGTCATATTGAGTTAAATCATCACAAACACAAAAACATCTAGTATACGAATATGTTCCAAATCATAGCCAACTGGATACATGTCCAGTAACAAAAATACATAGTCTAGACAACCCTGCTCTCTAAGTCTAGAGCGGCTAAGATAACAAACTAGATGAGTTTTCCTGTAGGTACATTCTCGTAGGGTAAAGCCTGATCCTCGATGGTGACCCATAATAGGAAACACATAGCAACTCCTCCTCGGTAAGTATACCTACAACGTTATCCTGTCAGGACGGGAGTAAGTACTGATTCTAAAAACTAAATATACGAATCATGAAATGAATATAGGTATAATAAACAGGAATCATGGCATATCATAATCTATCATGGCAAGGATACATATGTCATATCGACAGATATATATGCAATATTTAAAACTGGAGGAGGTACGTGATCGCAATAGGTGTACAATGTACTGTGGCACATGTAAATAAAATGTACTTCCGTACAAGTGAAACGGCAATAGATGTACATACGCACAAATACAGCTGGATAAGTACATACGGCAAGGTTTGCATATAGAATGTGACCTTGCTCGAATTCGGTAGTTGGGGCATGATCACGTACTTAGCTATCAGGTTTTTTAACCTAAGTTATAACATGTGAGAGATACGAGAGTAGTATAAAGCATGATAGGTACTGGAAACAGTATAAAGCATGTGAAGATATGACTTATAGTTTAAGGAACAGTATTTTGATATGATTCATTCACAGTTTGTTATCACATGCAGTAAATAAAGTTTTTAGGGGTACTTGTCTTGTGCAAAGCAAGAGTGTATATGAAGCTATAGATATCCAGTGTCCGTCACAAAAGGATATACAAACTTAGTTTTTTATACTAAGCTAAATACTAGGACACTTGTGGTGTGACACGACTTCCTGACTGGACACCTAGCCAAGTGATGACTTTAGCATAGGAGACCAATGTGGGGTGACACAATACCTAAACCACCAACTTTCTAGGGTCTCCATACTAGGGTAGGGTAAGGTCCCAACACTAAAATATCCCAAAATCATATATAACTTCACAAGTCATAATTATTTAATTAATAAATCAGACTATACACTATATTCCAATAATTATTAAGATAGGCAAAAAGTTCAACTATACATAAAATAAAGTACCAAATGATCCTTGTTAATTATAGAAATTTATACTAATTTTTGTGGAATTTATAAACCAGAATAGCTATTTACTAAAAATCAGTAAACATAAGTGCTTTGAAAATGAGTTCTGTTTTCCTATTTTTATAAAATGGTAAATACAATTTAAATCCTAGAAAATTATATTAAATTATCTAAATTAACATAGTATTAAAATACAATTTTTTCCCAGATTTATATAGCATTTATATACTGTCTAAAAATTCAAATACAGTAAGGTATAGTTTCTAAAAATAAATAATTAATTATTTAATATATTTATCCACGTATACGAAGTTGAACCGAAGTCCAGATACGGGACCCAAAGCCAAGATCAAGTCCGATATGACTCGTACAGGCCTTGAATGTATTTAGACTCATTTAAGTCAACAGAACTCATGCTAGGTCTGGACTCAAATGGCCATAATCAACAGAATATAAAATATATAAATTTTTAAATATATAGACATATGTTATTAAATATTATAATATTTTAATGTAGTAAAATATCCTTACATAATATTTATTAATAAAATAACATGTAAATTTACATATTTAAAATATAGCATGAAATTATATATACATAGAAGTACATATAATATATATACAAATAGCATAAAAATATGTATATCTATACATATAATAAAACATATATACATATATATAAGGAAATGAATTAAATATATTATAATATTCTATATATATATATATTATATATATATTATATATATATATATATATTATATATATATACTTTTTTTTACACACACACACACACACACACACATAATATTATATATATATTATATATAATATATAATATATATATATATATATTATATAATATCTATATATATATAATATAATATATATATATATATATTAATATATATATAACAGTATATAAAATATATATACAGTAAATATATTATATACATATACATTTATCATATAATATATATATATATATTTTTTTATACATATAATATATATATATATATATATATATATATATATATATATATATATAATATATATATATATATATATATATATATATATATAATAATTAAACCAGCCCAACCCATTGGCCTGAACCCGAACCCAATATGAACGGTAAACCCGAATACTGTAAATCCATTACTGTGCGGGTTTAAACCCGTTAACATTAAACTCGTGTCCGACAGTTAGGGACACGAGCGTATGAATCCGATACGAGTCCTGTGTCTTGGGCTAGAATGACACGCACGACACGAATCTTACGTGTCTGAGCACATCACTGGACTCCTTGACACATGGCGAGTCCACTCACGTGTACACGAGACACATATACGAAGTAGACACGAGCAGATACATACGTGTCTGTCGATCGGGCTGCTGTACGGCGGAGGAGGCATTGTGTGGATAGAAAAAATTGGAACTACGTTCGTCTCGTCGAGGCGAACATTTTGGTGGTGGTCGGCGGCGATGACGACGACTGGGTCGGCGCCTAGGATAGATCTAGGGTTCCGACGAACTTCGACGGGGAAAAAGTTAGGGGGGCGGCTATGGTGGTCGGCGAGTGGAATGGAGTTAGGGTTTCGGTCGAGGGTCTATTTATAGGGTCGGATTCGTGATTAGATTAGGGTTTTTGGTCGAAAATTTAGGAAATTAGGGTTAGGGTTACGGCGAAGGCGGTCGGAAAAACGACAGAACGAAGGCGGTGGTCGGTATGGCGGTTTTGCAGAAAACCACCCGACAATTGAGATATTACAGAAACACACCACCGCCTTACAGTATGCAAAAATCTAAATTGTAAAACTAACCCCGCCGTGTTCTGTGGAAATATGAATTTGCACAGACAAATCTAATATTGCAAACCGCTATAAAAACATTTTAATTCATTATAAAACTAATTTTTAAAAATTGCAAAGTGATATTTTAGTCTCTAAAAACCATTTAAAAATTGTTTAAAATTCTAGAAAATTCCTAATAATTATAATAAATTGTTTTAAGGCTAAAATGTCATTAGCAATTAAAAACCCGAATTTAAACCTAAATTAAATTTAGGGCTTACACACATTCGCTCATCTATTCTCACAACACAAATACAACCACACACACTCTATAAACAACACACACCCACTTAACCTCTCCTTATCTCATCATATATACAAGCACACACACACACTACACATACAAATCCCCCTCTCTACACACACGCAATACATATATATAAATCTCATAACCAAAACCCCCTAAAACAGTCCACAAAGTAAATATATAGCAAATTTGATATTTATACATAAAAATATGATTTGTAGGCCAAAATACAAAAATACATACATAGGTATCTATATGAAAACTTAATGGGACATCCTAACCATGGTTAATCTACTCTCTAACACATCCAAAACTGAATTTAGAAGTCAAAATAGCCTATAGGGCATTCCTCCAAACACTTGGTGGGCCTCCCCGGAATTTCTTCTTGGGTGACACAAAATCCATCCTAACTTCCCAATAAGGACTCCAAAGAGCCTCAAAATCAAACCTAAGAGTGGTACATGCATGGGAGTGGTTCCTATGGATGCAAAACTATCAAAAATGCAAGGAATGATGAATTAGAGATAAGGTTATACCTATTGGGAGTTGGATCACAATGATTCAACCAAAGGACACGGTTCTGACACGGAAACTCCTTAGAAATTGGACTCCTCTCCTAGCTCCTTGCTCCCCACTCCAAGCTTGTACCTTCTCCTTGGTAGATTGAGTGAAATGGAGGAAGAATGGGTTGATTTGGAAGATGAAATTAAGAGGGAAGCTCTCAAGTTTGGGAAGAACTCAAAATGGATGAAAAGAGGCAACTAATGAAATGAGAGGATGGAAGAACCCTCCCCCTATGGCTGTCCATGTATGCCCTATTGGGCCCAATAGGAAATGTCCATGATGCCCCTCATTAGTCCCCCTTTGGTTAACTTAAGTCATGCAAAGGTTTGGGATCAAAAGGGTCAAGTTTCTAATCTCTAAATGACTAAACTTGTCATGTGGGTTTAGTCTAAATGCACTAGCCTAATGAGATGAGTTTGTGGGTCATGCCTAGCTAATCTTTGGATCCTGACTAGAGTCTAAGCTACCCGGGCCACTAACACAAGTCAAAACTAGACGAAATTTAAACCCGACTAAACTAATCCCCAAAATACAATATTAATAAATAAATATTCACAAAAATAGGAATATGGAAATGATAAAATTACCCTCATCTTTGAAAAGGCAGTTACAGAATCGGTATCGAACCCTACTAAATTGACCCCTTCAGGGCGGATTCAATGGTTTTGGTCTGTTGGTTTCGGTATCGATTTCGGTGTCAACCAACATTGCAAACTATGCTTAAAAAGAAAACCCTTTTATACCATGGGTATATGTTGTAACTAAGACAATTTAAAGTAACCACCAGTTGTGTCCACAGAAATTTATAATATGATGGGGCCAGTTACTGTACAATTTACTAAGGAAAACATGACTATCTAACCAATATTTGTACATGTAGTCCTAAGAAAGCATCACTGTCCATTCTATTAAAGTTATTCACAATTGTGTTGGGAACGAAACATGGAAACCGTTTTCCCAAACCAAGAAGCTGCGAGAGAACCGAAGAAAAGCACAAAAAACCAAACACAGACACGAGATTTTTACGCAGATAATCCAGATGGAAAAAACTACAGGACGATCGGAGTCCAACCCTGAAAAGTCTCCACTAATGGAATAGAAGATTACACCCTCCAGAAGCTCATCACCGATCCAACACGGATCACCACAACTCCTTGGAATAGAAAAACTATCACGGACACACGTACGAAGATGACAAAAATAGAATTACCTGAAATAATCCTCTTTTCGAAATGCCGTAGATCTCTCATTTCTCCTCCCAATGTTGCAAAGCACTTTGCCACCTTTTTCTTCTATATTATTTATCAACTTGCATGCATCAAACTTTTATAAACCCTTGCATGAATAAGGGTTACCATATATTAAAAATATGGAAGTCCAATATATATGGAAAGTCCAATATATATCAGTCATATATTTAATAAAAATTCAATCATAATTGACTTGCCATAAATTAAAAATCCAATTATATGGAAAGTCAATATAAAAGATTCAATCATACCGCATCCGCATGATCGAGTACGAGTGCGTGGATATGTCTAACCTACGTCGTGAAATCGACGGTAGTGAGTTATTCTAGACCTCAATAATCGTCAAAATGCTCAAATAATCGATTTGTTCATCACAGCTACTAATTACGTGCCCAATATCAAATCATCACATCATCAGACATTCTACTAATTCGTTATTACACCTTTACAAAGAACATACGTAGACAAATCCGGTAAAATAGTAAAGACGACATCCTCAAGCTATCAACATAGGTACAGTCATCCATATTATGTACAACATCATCAAAGCTGAAAATAATATATACATTGGTAGTTCTAAGTCATCATTGATCTCCACATAGCATCCATGCTGACTATCCCTATCATCTCGTCATGAAAGCCATAAATGCTAAGGTAGAAGTTCATCACCTGCAACGCATAAAGTCAGGAAAGAAGCAAAATACAATCCTACGAATAAACATGTACAATATAAAACTGTAATGCAATAATACATGACTAACCTACAATGCTGAACAATATCTGAAACAATGAAACACGATCATGCAATAGTGATTTGAAATATTAATCTAGTATGTGACCGGTAATCACAATAAACACATATAAATAGGGTACGACTTAATGACACGTGCACGATATGCAGTTAAGCTATCAACAAGACCTAGCTAACGCAATGGGATTGGTCACATATAGAATAATATTTCCTCCATCTCCGATACCAAAACCAGAACAAGAACAATAAGCACATGAAGTACAAGTCAATACGTGTCAAAGTCGTGTCTAATATGAAATCAATGCAATGCAGAAATACAAAGTAAAGTTCAATCGTAGTGTACTTGCCTTAATCCGAAAGATGGAGATGGCTCTAATTCACCTATAAATAATGAGAAAGAGTTAGGCTCTATTTCCAATAAGAAGTACTTAGAATTTTCTAGACTATTTTTAACTATTAACTAGTCCAAAGTTTAACTAGCTAATTCTTAATTACCAACCTGATTATTAAATAACTAATAATTTCTTGCTAATATCTACTGACTAATTAACTCATTAGCTAACTAATCTTCCAAATTCTAAATTACTAACTAATCAATAAAGATTAATCAAACCATTTCCAACAGCTCCTAGCTATTGGGCCCAGCCATATTCCCTAAAACATCATCTAAGAAGCCCAACCCAACCATTGGAAGCCCATAAGCTTGGCCCAAAACAGTTAGCCCTATATGGCCCAATGCTAATGAAGGTCCACTGAAGAGCCAGTTCATCTTAAAGCCTAATATGGGCTAAATCCACTGTGCTCTCTCTCCAAAGAAATGAGAAAGAGGGAGAGACACGGTTCTAAATGGCGATTGAGGCGCCGCAAAGACGGTAGGCGGTCTCTTTGCACCGCTTTTGCGGTAGGTGGTGGAGTAGACAGCCAACGGAGGTTTGGTGGCGTAGGCGGAGATGAGACGGCGTAGACGGAGTGATGTTTTGGCAAAAGGTTTTGCAAGCATTATTACCTATGGTTCACTTTTACAAAACTAAAACTTCATAAATCTTCGTTCTACAATTTAGTTATGCATGAAACACCCTTAAAATGTACATATTATACAAAAATAATAATCAAATAGTAAAAAAAAAATCCCAAAATGTATCAACCGTCTAGGCGGTAGGCGGTAGGCGGATTCTCTCCGTCGCGCACCCACCGACCGCCTTTTATAACCTTGGAGAGAAGTAAAAAATAGGAAGTTTATAGGGATGCTCGCCCCAAAATCTTGTCAGCAGAGAAGTGCCCGGATTCAGTGGCGATGATCGGCTACGCGGCTCCGGCTCGGGAGGAAGATGGTGGTCAGGCTCGGGGATGACGTGGCTCGACTCCATCGGAAGAAGAACTGGTGATGAACGACCGCTGGTATGGAAGCGGTGTGACTGCCAGGAATAAAGGCGCGACACGGTGGCTCGGTAGGAGGAGCAGATCGAGCTTGCCAGAAAGAAACGTCGTCGGTGCAGATCTGTGGTGGCCAACTCGGCGAAAGAAGGCCACGAGGAAGGCGGCCCCAGGTCAGATCGACAGCGACACCCCCGTATTTGGGGCCGTGGAAATGGAAGTCCGGCGCGGGGACACGGTGGTGCGCCGGCAAAGCAAGGGCGGTCGGTCGTCGAATCTGGAAGATAGGGGTGGTCTGCGTGATCCCAAGTGGTGGGTGGAGAAAGACGGTGAAGCGCCGTAGCCAAGTGGATGCAGCACGACCTCCAGATCTGGACTAAACCGGCGGTGGAAGGAGGCGGTTGCGATGACGGAACCAAGAACAACCAGGACGATGACTCTAGTCGGGTTGGCAAAGCTGTTCGTCGGAGCGGCTAGACTCGGACACGATTGCCGGCTATGGGCACGAGATTGCTTCAGTTGCAGAGCCTAAACACGTGTTGTGTCTAGATGTGCTGGACACAGTCCCAGAGATTTGGATGTGTCAGGGATTATGGGTGTGTTCGTGTCCTCGGTGTCGGAACTGGGGCACAGAAGTGTGATATGGATTTTGATGTCTTGGTCGTGTCGTGTTGGACACAGGAGGGAGTGTCTGTACTGTTGTGGAGTTGTATGACTTCTGTGGATTGTGTCGGACACCCGTGGTCGGATCCGATGCTCGACACGAGCTAACACTGGATTTATTTGGTGGACACAAGGAAGATTAATATACTGGACACAGGACACAGTAGCAGGCTGGACAAAGAAAATGGTTTGGGCTGCAAAATATGTTTTGGGCTGTTATGTGGAATAAAAAATGAATAGAAATAAGTGGTATTTATAGGGTTGGGTCAACCACTCGGGTCCAAGAATCACGTGGGTTAGAAAACTCTGGAAGTAATTAGTTGTAACTAACTAACCATGCTAATTACTCTTGTTATATTACTTAACTAGATCCATTCGCCCTCTAACTAATTGGAAAATTTCTAGAAGTAGGTTGTTACAACAAACTAACCACCAGATATTAATTAATCAGTAATTGATTATGAACATTAATTAAACATATGTCTAACTAATTAATTCTAAAAAGTTTCATCTAGAAATAACTAGATATTTACTAAACTTGTCACTCTCTATTCACAAATTATAAGAATGCCACTCATTCTTCAATAATTACAAAGAATAATAATAATAATAATTCTTAGAAAATAATAATTAGAAAACTAGGATTTTGAATAAAATAATAATAATATAAATTTTGAAAATAGGAGGTTACATATATGATCAAAGTAAAAGACGGAAATCTAATCATATATTTGATTTCCATATATATGTTCCAATATATGACGATTGATGCACTCCCGAGCTTCTCCGACACACGGATGGCGCTCGTCGCACTCCGGGATATTCTCCACATAGGTTGGGAACCAACCCTACTCTAACAAATCTTTCCCTTCACAACTAGGTGGAAGAACTCGTCATCTCGACGATCTGCCTGCTGTATTCAAACTTTCTTCTTGGTAGAACCTTCGTGAGCATGTTCACTCCATTATCATCAATATGGACCTTCTCAAGCGTCACGTCCTTCTTCTCAACCACATCCCTTATCCAATGGTATCGAGTCCCAATGTGCTTGAACAGATTATGAAATGTCCAATTTTTCACAAGGTAGATTGCACTCTGTCTATTACAAAGCAAAATATATTGCTCTTATTTTAGCCCAATTTCCTGCAACAGCTTCTTCATCTACACCAACTCCTTGCAAGCCTCCGTTGTTGCAGTATACTATGCCTCTATCATAAACAAGGCAAAACACTTCTCCAATCGTGACTGTCACGATACCGCTCCACCAGCAAATATCATCACATAGCATAAAATCGATCCTCTCTTGTCTACATCTTCAGCCATATCAGTGTTAGTATATACGACCAGCTTCTGCTCGTCACCACCAAATGAAAGTCTCCAATCAGCAATGCCCTGAAGGTACCGTAGAATCTACTTGACCGCACTCCAATGTATCCTCCCAGGATTGGAGAGATACTTGCTAACCGTGCCAAGTGCATGAGCGATGTCTGGCCTTGTACACATCATAGCATACATAAGACTCCCCACAGATGAAGCATATGGGACCCGTATCATATCTTCCTTCCCGTCCTCGGTAGATGGACACTGCTCTACAGTAAACTTAAAGTTAGCCGCAAAGGGGCTGCTCACTTTCTTCGACCCGTCCGACCCGAAATGCTGAAGTACTCGATGAATGTACTTCTTCTGGGATAAGTGTAACAGCTTGGACTCTCTCTCTCTTTCTCTCTCTCTCTCTCTCTCTCTCTCATACAGCTGATCTCTATTCCAAGAATAATCTTTGTTGCACCCAAATCTTTTATAGAGAAGGCCGCGTCCAGTTGGCGCTTCAACTCCGCTATTATAGTGGCATTTTGACCCACCAACAACATATCATCCATATAGAGCATTAATATGATAAAATCATTTTCGGCAAAGTACCTTAAAAATATACAGTGATTCGACGTTGTCTCTGCATAACTATGCTCCTCCATAAATGATTCGAACTTTTTGTACCACTGCCTCGAAACCTACTTCAGATCATACAGACTCTTCCTCAATCGTCAGACTAAGTGTGGCTTGCCCTTCTCATAGAATCCCTCTAGATGCTCCATGTATAACTCTTCTTTTAAATTATTATGGAGGAATGTCGTTTTTATGTCCATCTGCTCAACCTCCAAGTTGAGACTGGCTGCTAACGCTAACACCACCCAAATAGATGACAACTTGGTGACCGACGAGAAGATCTCATTGAAATTCATGCCCTTCCACTGACTCTAGCCATTAACTACCAGCCTTGCTTTGTATCGAGGGCGAGTAGCATTATCTTTCTGCTTCACTCCGAACACACATCGATTCTTCAAAGCTTTCTTGCCCTTTGACAACCATACCAGCTCATAAGTGGAGTTGTCCTGTAAGTAATCTATCTCCTCCTATATAGCATGCATCCACTCATGCATGTGTTCTGCGTCCATAGCCTCTACAAAACTTTCGGGCTCTCCTTCGTTAGTCAGTAGCACATACTCATCTGATGAGTATCTAGTAGATGGTCGACTATCTCTGTTACTCTTCCTCAATAGAATATCTGGTGTTGACTGTATACCGATAACCTTATTTACTTCAGGAACTGCCTCCTCGACATGCTCATCCTCCTAAGGATCACCCTGACAACCATCAGCATGCTGATGATCAAGGTTGGGAGCCACTCCATGTACTGGATCCCCCTAACTGAATCCTGCACAGTGTCATCTGGAAATGATTCGAAGTGAAATGACTCTAACTCAGGCAATTCCTCAGCCTCAAAAGGCATTTTGGAATCTTGAGTGTTGGTCATGGTCTGATACTCGATGAACACCACATCTCTACTTCTGTAGAGCTTTCTTTCTACTGGGTCGTAGAGTCTATAGCCAAACTCATTCCGACCATAGCCGACAAAGATGCATTATCTCGTCTTCGGCTCAAGTTGGATCTCTCGTCATTCGATACATGTATGAAGGCCTTGTAACCAAACACTCGTAGGTGATTGTATGACGTCTCTTTGTCCCAGAATCAGAATACTGGAGAGCGGGAGACAGACACAGCCAAACACTTGTCAGGCACATCACCCTATAAAGGTATCATGCCCCAGAACCAGAATACTGGAGAGCGAGGGACAGACACAGCCAGCTACGTATATTGAAGTACAATCTACCTCGCAATACGGTCATGGCTGTCTAGATGCTTGAGGGTTTATCTACAAGCCAGCAGTCTCTTATGGTCATGAACAAGCCTAGTGTCTCAATCTCAAGCAGGCAAATAATTGTTACAAGAAGTTAGATCATCAGACATACAAAGTGAGGCGTCTCAAACATTACATATTCAGATAATCATGAAGCTAGTCATACAAAATACAAAGACTAGCAAGAGTTAAGTCATACATGATCAATCCTAAAATTTGTCTATCATGTTACAGCCCTTAGGCAAATAGAAATTAAGTTTCAACACGAGCTAACACTTACTCGACGGCTAAACGCCTCAAAAGAATAATTTATAATAGAGTGGGAGAGCAAAATAAGAAACCCACTCATTGCCAGGATTACGTCTGGTGTTCACCATCTGGCTGGAAGGCGGGTAGATCCTCGGGTATCACTCCGAAATCTGGCCATACAAAACCAGTTGGGTCAGAACTCAGAAGAGTAAGTGCCACAAGGGAGGCTTCATTAAGGAACTAAAACCAGCCGATAATTAAATAAAAGAATACATAAATGAACATGATTAAGTAACATAAAGACTGGATTAGAATAAAATAATAGCCTGCATAAGGAAAAACAAGAGGCGGAATATAATTTTCATGCTAATCATGAGACAAGCATTCATGCACGGCCAATCAAGTCCTACCGCTTGCTATCATTATCTAACTAGGGTTATCACAGGCCTCATTACTAGCAAGATGCAACGAGATGTTCCTGTAGTCATGTCACGACCCGCATCCTAGAGTAAGGGTACGAGAAGTGGGTATGTCCAGCCTACGACGCAGTGTCAGCGGTAGAACGCTGTCCTAGGTCAATCATCTAACAATATATAAGGTACCTGTACAGTATATACACTCCGAATGGAGGTGATATAGCAAATACAGTCTCAATCACATCTAAGGTAGAATACGATAAAAGATAAATATATATGAAATGAAATGAAACCACAGAGATACAACCAGATAGAGTTCTAAGTGTCTAAGATAACACAAATCCAGAAACATCCCAAATCTCAAATACAGTAATCCAGAGAATAAATACAACTGAAAAATGACTAATCTAAACTAATGGTGTCTCATCCACTGCTAATGGATCCTGCTGGAGATCCAGGGGTAATGTCTCATCAAACTCTATCCTGGCTATACCCATAAAAGGTAGAGCAATCAGCTAACATGTACTCTGTAAACATCAACGGTTATCTTGTCAGAAAAATGAACAAGTACAAATACTAACAGTAGTTTCAAATGAATTGACAAATTCTATAAGAGACAGTATAATGAAATACAAAACAAAGATATGTGATGACTTGGGAGCCATTCGAAAGCCGAGCTATAACTCGTAAACCAAACAAAGACCGAAGTTGTAACCCTTCTCCCGAACAGAACCTAGCCTCCAATCAAGGTATAACATAAGAGCATATAGAACATGTAAAATACAAGACAAAAACCAACAGAAAATATATAACAGGATGTGAGTACTGAATAGGACGACAATATATATATAGGATAACTTGGGAACTATTCGAAAACTAAGTTACAACCCGTAAATTAAACAAGGACCGCGGTTGTAACCCTTTTCCTGAACAAAACTTAGCCTCCTATGATAAATAAATATAAAATGTGCCTTAAATTATTAGAGCGTTATGTGATCGGCTTGGAAAATGTTACAGGACAGGCTATCCACTTCGCCCGACAATCACATGAAAATTACTGGAAAGGGTCATGCCGGCCAACCTGGATAACGAGCACATGAATAAGATCTCGCTACACCTTACGTGAGGTGAGAGTGGCGTAAGCACATGAATATAGTGACATGAGGCTTTGATCACATAGTCCCTAATAATTCTCCACCCCCGAATAGTATAATGGATCTGGACATGACACGTCATGACACAGGATTCCATAAGAGGGTAGCAAGTCCCCTTAAAAATCGGTGTCTATACAAATACAGGGAATAAGACAGGAAATGTACCAATATACCAAGAAAATATCGGAACACCATCTCATGACATGATCCAACATATACTAGTCCGTGAACTATCGTGACTGGAAATCGAGTAAGATACTACAACTGAATCGGATATAGCAGATATCAAGACAATGAAAACTATCAGTGAATGTACTCGCCTGCGGTCCTGAGCTGTCAAATGGGATCGATGCTCAGAGTGATGCCACAAACCTAAAGATGAAATATATATAAGCTAATTAGGGTTCAACAGTGTTAGGCGGGATTATATAGTATAAGCTATGTAATCTAGGTCAATCTCAGTCTAACTAAGTCAAACTAGGTCACACTGAATCACACTAGGTCAAACTAGGTCACAGAAAGTTAAACCAAGTCAAATTAGGTCAAACTGGTTCAAAGGTTGACTTACAGTTGACTTTTGATCAACTGGTCAACTCTAGGTCAAACTAGGCTAATGTTGACCAACTGTTGACTTTTGGTCAACTGGTCAACTCTGGTCAAGTTCTAGACATTTCTAGGCCAAGTGTTGACTGATAGTTAACTTTTGGTCAAAGCAGTCAAACTTGGTCAACCGAGCTCAAAACTAGCCTAAGCATACTATTCCTAATATTTACCTACCAAGATACCATATATTTTGGTCAAACAGGATCAACTCTAATCTAAAAATTAAAATATCAAGTTGTACCTCGTTATTCGTACATCGAAACCTATGACACGCAAATCGAGATAAGATAATCAACGATAAATTTAATAATCTTATCACAGTGATTCACATGATTATCTTGCCAATTTCAGCGATGTGAGATCACTGGAATCGACTGATCTCAGTTTTATTGTACTAATTCCGAAATATGAACTTAATAAGAATTAATTATAATAAAAGGTAATATACAGAAAAATATCTACAAACATAGTCGGATGATGAAACAAACATCACCAACGTGTCCAGAATGGTCAAATCAGCTAGGATAGCTTATCCATAAGTCTAATTTGGACACAGGGGCAAAAAGGTAATTTTGGGTCAAAACGGTGTCCGTGTCGGACCCGCTTTGTACCGAAAAATGTGCAAGAATACTAGTCCACTAAACCTAACAAATTATATGTCCACGAATCCAGAATGACGATACGAACCCAACGGTATATCCAGAATTGGATTCCGTTGACCCGATCTCAAATTGGTCCGTAACCAGGACATTGAAATTTTGATTTGCACGAAAAAGCGTGTCGAAGTCAATGTCCTCAGAACTCAGCAAATTATATGTCAACGAGTCCAGAATGACGATACGAACTCAACGGTATATCCAGAATTGGATTCCGATAAGCAGATCTCAAAATGATCCGTTGACCCGGATATTGGTATCCGACTTGCACCGAAATACGTACCTGGACCAATGTCCACTAAAACCTAGCAAATTATCTGTCAACGAGTCCAGAATGATGATACGAACTCAACGGTATATCCGGAATTGGATTCCGATGAGCCGGCGATAAAAAGTCCTGTTGATCCGGACTGTCGGGTCCGCTTTGCACCGAAATGCGTGCCAGAACGACGCCATGAGTCTACTGGTGGTATCAGAAATTGAATCCGAAGTCCCAAGTTCAAAAATAGAATTTTATAACTAGAAAATTACGAATTTGGACGGCCAACTTTGGCGTCGAATTCAACCAATCAAACATGCTCACAATGAAGTGAAACTTAATGGGTAGGAAGAGGGTTATACCAGCTGCGCATAGGAACAAGTATTACGCCAGACGGAGCTGCAACGGAGGAGATACAAACCGACGAAGTTGGCTCCACAAAACTTTCTAAAAATAACACAATTTAAACGGTCAAATTGGTGGCCGATTTTGATGTATCAGATGATAAAATAACGGACAAAAATTGAGGAAAGTGAAGAGCTATATACCGAGATTGAGATGGAGCGAAGAAATCGTCGATCCAACGGTCGGATTTCTCAAAAAACGTACGCGAAGTTGCTGCGACGAGGCGCCATTTCTGGATCTCGTTCTCGCGCGCGTCGACGGGATTCCGTGCAAAACGCACGAATCGCCTAGACGGCACGTCCCGGAGGACGGTGGCTGCCATGGGAAGGTGCGCCCAGGTGCGCCCGGCCATGGGGGGGCTCATCGGCGACGGCGACGGCTGCATTGGCGTGCGGCTGCCGGTGTGCGCGCACGGCTGTGCATACGCTGCTACTGTAACGCCCCAGTCCCAATATACGTAGGACTAAGTACGTAGACATACCAGCTGTACTTATACGAAGAATACACCAATATATGGTAATCCCTGTATTGGTACATAAGCTGTAAAATGCAGTAAACCACAACTAACTAATCTCATCCACAAAATAAGGAAATAAAAGATATCATATAATGGATTGTTTTGGTACAATAAGTTGGGTGGAGACACATCCACTACCAACCAAAATAAAAAGGAAGAAGTATATGACATATAAAAGAGCTAAGTGGAAGTAGCAAGGAGGAACCAAGTCACGTCATCTTCGAATAAATAGAGAAGACCACGATCTCGGCTAGGGTACCTGCGAAAGACATGAACACACACCTGGGGAATAACCAGGTCCGCAGACGGACGTAGCAAGATACAGGAAGAACAAGCTAATATGAACTGTCAAAATAATAAATAATATATAAAAGAGTATTCTAGACACAAATATGCAAAGGAGATTCTAACTGCCTAACGTACAATTTAGAGGACAACTTTTATGCGCATGGGTGGGATTTTAGGCTATGTGTACGTAACTGGCACCCAGTCATCTGTATCCGGCCGTAACGTCCAAAACGTCAGAGGGTATCTGCAAATAAATTGCCACTGTTCCATCCGGAGACAGTGGTTTACCTGTTTGGATTCCCATACGCACTAGCGACTGTCCTCCCCCAATATTTCCCACACTGTTTAAGTCATGTCCATGGCTCGTCCAGTTTTGTAACTGCTTGAGTCTCTAAAACCCTAGTCATAGCAGTTACGCTCATCTATCCGTCACACGACTTTAGAGATAGCTAGTCAATAAGTCGTGCCCCTAGCAACATGTCTCAAACCGTGTAGTATGAGTGTCACAGCCAAAGAAAGATATAAGGATATCCCCAACAAGAAGGTAGTCCGCTAACACTAAGTCAACATGCATAAAATAAAGTAACGACTAATAAAGTCGGTTGCATCCAAGTATGACTTGGACGCGCAGTTTATAACAATGAAAACTAACAATATGAAACAAAATAAATAATGCATAAAATAAATAATTTGACAGTTAATTAGCAAGGTATACTTGCCTGTTGCGACGTCTGGTGAGCTGCCTGGTGTGGTACGATAATCCAACAAGTCCTTGACATAGTTGCAGTTGACGCGCGTATGATTGTGTTGGCACAAAATAGTCGTACATGCCAAAAGTGCGCAAGATGATCTTAATCGATGGAATAGACCGTGCTATTGAATCTAGATTATTCAAATTGGCTAGGGACGGTATAGAGATTTTTGAGATTCACAAGTAGATAGAAAGAATTTGATTTAGTCATGGGCGAAAAATAGATATTCAAAGAAATTCGTATAATAAAATATTTATAACTTTTTAGAAAATATTTTTATATAATAGTTGGAAACTATGTTTTTACCAATCAAATATTTTTAAATAAATATGTTGTAAACAAGGAAAATTCATCTTGGGGCTAAGCCCTTAATTTGGTTAAGCTATAATTTGGGTCAACAGAATACTTCAAAAATATAAAATAATATTTTAGGCTTCGAAATCTAGGTTAAAATTATATGAAGGGTCCCATAAAACCATATTTTTGTTATAAAATAATTTCTAGGAAACTATTTAATATACATATTTAAAAATACTTATAGTTAATAACTAATAACAATAATAATACTAATAATAACAAAGTTTAATGATAATAATAATACTCTAACATTAATAAATAAATTAGCTATTAATAACCTTCTGTCAACTGATAAAAATAATAAAAACAATAATAATATAAAATAATAATAATAATAAATATATAAAAACCAAGAAAACAAAAAAACAAAAAAACAAAAAAAAAACAAAAGGAACCAGATCTTTCCAAACGGATCAGAGAGAGAAAATGAGAGGGTGAGAAGTCGAAGGAGACACGAAGGGAGAGGGAAAGAGAGAGTGAGCGAGAGAGGGGGGCGATCGGGAGAGAACGCGGAGCGGCGACGGTCGGGGCTCGGCCTCGACGACAAGGGGGCGGCGACGAGGCTGGGCGGATGTTGGTGGAGGCGTACGGGCTCGCGGAGAGAAGGGCGGGGAGCTGAGGCCTCCGGGCGGCCGGTGGCTGAGGCCGGCGCGGGCGAACGGAGAGACGTGCGGCTGCCGACCCAGGCGCGCGGTTCTGCGGGTCCGCCCATGGGGCAGCGGCGGTGAACCCCTGGCCGGCGGAGGCGTAGGCGGAGGAAGGAAGAGACGGGGGAAGAGATGGCTGGGTCGGAGAAGAGGGTTTCTCGGAGGGGCGCTGACGAGGAGGAGCTCGCCGGCGCAGATCCGGCGGGGATGGCGCATTCGCGCGCGGAGGGAGACGGCGCACACACGGGCAGCGGCCGGACCCGACGGAAGGCGGTGCGGCGGTGCGAAGTCGGAGAGACGAAGGGGCTCAGGTCGTCCAGGCGGCGGAGACTTGCCGCGGGTGTTGCGGAGGCGTCGTCCGTGAGAGGCGGTGAGGGGGTTTGCATAGTGCGCTCGTGGCGGAGCCGGGCCCGCCAACGGAGAACGGTGCCAGTGCCTAGATGCCGGCGTGGGGATCGCTCGGCACAGCGGGTCGTCGACGGTCTAGCACATCAGGAGGTTAGGTTTAGGGTTAGCCTTCGATTTATTTTTATTTTATTTTTGGGTGTTGGCTGGGCGGCCGGTCGGGTGGCGGCCGGTCGTGGTGACGGCGGTGGGTGTTGAGTTGGTGTCAGTTGTGGGGTCTTCTGGTGGTGGTCGAGATGGTTGGTGGCGACGATGGCGATGGTGGCGCTATGACAGTGACAGAGAGTGGTGGTCGTGTGGGGTGACAACGAGTAGTTGGTGTTGCTGGTGGCAGCCCTGGTGTGGCTGGCCAATAGCCAGGGTATGGGGAGGAGGAAGGTTACGGGGATTTCGGCGGCGATCGTCGAGGCTAGGGGAGGAGCGGGGAGGTGGTCGTAGGGTTCAGGTTAGGTTAGGTAGACGAAGTTGGGTTGACAAGGGAAGGCCGGGGAGTCGAGGCCGAGGAGAGTGGTGGACCTCGGGAATTAGCTAGAATAGATTTAGGTTTTGATTATGTCGGGGTTTGTCCGACACAAAATTTATGCAGCGTATATGTACTTGTGGAATAAGAATTGTACACGTACACGGACACGATACACGAGGGGTTGGGGAATTATTTGTGGAGAAAATTTGTGGGAAATAGAAATTTATGGAGGAGTACCTGCCTATTTATAGGATGTGGGAATTGCCAGTTGGATAAGAACTAGAAATATTTTAACCCAAAAATAGATAATTTATCTATTAATTTAAAATCAATCAAATCCAAATCCAAATACAAATCAAATTTTAAATTTTATTAAATTCTTTAAGTTTAAAATCAAATAGGATAAATAAATTTTCAAACATAGATATTATTAGATAATTCCATAAAATCAAATCAAAATTTAAATTGCCACAATAAATTTCAAAATATATTTTCCAAAAATACTAATAATAATAACTTCGAAAATCACCATAATTATTTAAACATCAAATATGAAAATATATCTTTTACTAAATTAAGATACATTTTCAAAAATTAAAATATTAAATTCATGCATTCGCATGCAAATAGAATATTAATTTATAAGTTACAATTTATACTAGTATTATGAATAAAATATCTTGAATACCATTTTCATAAATAATAAAACAATTAATTTCGAAAATTGTACTATTGTTTAAAATAACTAATAAATATTTACGAAAATGGGTATGCACAATAATATTCATATAAATATACCTTTAACCAAAATAAAATATTTAATTATGCTATATTGAAATAAAATATATGTCTTCTATATTAATAAATCCCATAAATAAAACTTTTTCAAAATATGTACCTCGTGCGAAATTTTCACTCGACGAGCAAATACGAAAAATATAAATTCTCGTGCGACGTACAATACGACTATGCGAAGTATAAATACAAAAAAAATTAGTACTAAAAATATAGTAAAAATTTAGGGGTTTTACAACCTACTCAACTTACAAGAATTTCGTCCTCGAAATTAAAAATAAGTAGGGGGTTGAGAAGGTACAAGGGTATATCGATGAGAAACAATTAAATTACGACGTTCAAAACATACATTAGAAATCGTGATTTCGATAATTGCGAAAATAAATCACGAATTTAATTTATGGAGTAATTGATGGTCGCGTGTTAACGCAAGAAGAGACAAAGATTAATGGTCAATAAGGGGTGGTAAATTGATTTGAGATCAAGGACAGGTGGTTTCCTAGGGAGAAAATACTCGTCTAGGTTTTAGGGGTGTTTGTCACACCCCGATTCCGTAGAATCGATAGTCGTCCCCCGGGCATGATGCCGTGCAAGCCTAAGTTGCACTCGCACAAGGCATAGTCATAAGGTTATCTGAAACACAACAATAAGGGAATGCGCAGAGTAAATTGAACACACATTATAGAGAAGGAAACTTAAGCTTTCTTGATAATGAACATCATTTTACAGACTCGATACAAGGGCGCCGCGCGGGCTTTTTACAAACTGACTCCATTACAAAATGAACGTCGACGAGATAGCCATTCCATACATTTCATCCCTTGATTACAACCAGCATTACAAAAACCACCTGGGATGACGGGAAGTCGCTCCATCTATCTTCTGGCCTTCGACAGCAGAGTCTTCAAAAGGGATTGGATCCAAACTTCGACCGCACGGACGAAGCTTCAAAACACACGAGTGTAGCCTTCCTTCACGCGGCACGCTCCTCCTGATTTATCGTACCTGTAGAGAGAGCAAGGATCAGTACAATCAACATGTACTGGCGAGTGACTACTTAATTTCCAAGCTCTCATTTGGTTCAAGAATTTAGATAAAAATTTACACAACTTGCTTTTCGTGATCTTTCTAACCATCCTAGGTATTTTCATACGAAGCATGTTGACGAAACATAAACCAAGCAAGTTACACCAGAATTTTCCTCGGTAGAGCGTGCCATGCGACATAAAACTTACCATCACCTTCCCTGTTAGTTGATAACAATTTATATCAAGTGTTTGATGTGGAGGTCACTTGGCATTAACTAGCCATCTTAGACATAGCCTGGTAATACGGGACCCTTGTAACGCAAGTAGCGAGCTCCGATGCAAGTCCCCGTCTTACCGATTGCTTCATACCCAGCTCGGCTATAACCTGTTTCTTCCTAGGCCGAGTCGGTCTCGTGGCCCCGGGTTGCCGCTCGAAGAAACCATCGCCCTTGTCGACATGTTGTCCATGACCTTGATAGGTTAATAAGGTATATTTGGGGTACCGTTAGGGCTTGTTATGTAATTGATTCATTTACTTGGTTGTTTTGCAGGCCTAAAAGAATTCTCTCTCTTTTCTACACTACTCATCTTTTCTCTTCTCAAACATAGGACTTGTGTTTTTCAAGCGAATCATTCAATTCCATTACCATTACCCAAGTTCTTATTTTTGAAATAGAGGGGCGAGATGAAGGAGGTCAGCCACTCACCTTGAGTATTTGCTTGAGGCGAGAGACTGGTTGGCCGCGCTAGACGTCGCCTACGCGATCACCTGAAATCGCATAAGCAACCGATTAGAACACTGTATTAGGCAAGAAGTTCGATAGGAAATGCGAGTTCGAAACGTAAGCCATGAAAACCATCGAAAACATTTACGAAAATGCATTCAGAAAACTAAAGCCAAAACCAACGCAAGCGGCGTAAAAAACAGAGCAACGGGAGGTCTCTCCCGACTCAGCCGCAGAGTCAATCCTCGAGGCGCTACCCGCTGAATATGGGACTTGGTTCCGAAGAAGCCATTCCATAACGTGGAATAGATCTTAATTCAACCGTTCTCGTTCGATCGATTCGATCGATCCCGATATATCGGTCCCGACCGAGTCAATAGCGACAGTGTTCCTTTCTCGTGCACCCCGTGGACAAAGAATGGGGCACTACACCATAACCAACAAAGAAAAAGTTTCGTCCTCGAAACTTAAGGACAGAACCTACCTCTATGAAAATAATGAAGGAAACTTTTCTTTCATCTCTGACTCGAGTTCCCATGTCGACTCTTCCGCCGTATGGTTCCTCCAGAGTACGCGAACAAGAGGGATCACTCGACTTCGCAGCAGCTTATCCTTGCGTTCTAAGATTTGAACTGGCTCTTCAACGTAGGATAATTCAGACTTTAGCTCCAGCTGGCCAAAATCTACCACGTGGCTAGGATCGTGCACGTACTTCCACAGCTGAGAGACGTGGAAGACTTTGTGCACACCTTCAAGCGCCGGCGGTAGAGCAATTTTATAGGCTACTGGGGCAACCTGCTCGAGTATTTCGAATGGCCCAACGAATCTCGGACTCAGCTTCCCCTTCACGTCGAACCGAGTAACTCCTCGCATGGGCGACACCTTCAGGAACACGTGATCGCCCACCTGGAACTCAAGCGGTCTTCGATGGGTGTCGGCGTAGCTCTTTTGCCGACTCTGTGCAATCTTCAGTATTTTCCGAATTAGCTTGACCTTTTCCACAGTCTGTTCCACCAGCTCCGGGCCGAGTATCTGCCGTTCCCCGACTTCATCCCAGCAAATGGGCGATCTGCACTTTCGGCCGTACAAAGCTTCATACGGCACCATTTGGATGCTGGACTGGTAGCTATTGTTGTATGCAAATTCCACCAGCGGTAGGTGGACGTCCCAGCTTAATTTGACGTCAATTGCGCAGAGTCATAGCATGTCTTCGAGAATCTGATTAACGCGCTCTGTTTGGCCGTCGGTCTGAGGATGGTAAGCTGAGCTGAACTGCAACCTGGTACCCAGCACCGACTGAAGGCTACTCCAGAATCGTGACATGAACCGTGAATCCCGATCAGAGATGATGGATACTGGAACTCCGTGCAGCCGTACTATCTCGTCAAGATAAATCTGTGCCAGGCGATCAACGCTCCAAGTAACTTTGATGGCGATAAAGTGCGCTGACTTGGTTAATCGATCGACGATGACCCAGATGGCGTCGTTCCCCCGTGGTGTCTTCGGCAGGCCAACAATAAAATCCATAGTGACGTGATCCCATTTCCACTCTGGAATAGCAAGGTTCTGCATCGCCCCGCTTGGTCGCTGATGCTCAGCTTTCACTTGCTGACAGGCCATGCATTGTGACACGAAGAGCGCCATATCTCTCTTCATTCCGTGCCACCAGAAGGTCGTGCGGAGGTCTTTATACATCTTGGTACTGCCTGGATGCAAGGTATATTTCATATAATGCGCCTCCGACATTATCTTCTTTCGTAGTTCTGAATCATCCGGAACACATAGTCGGCCATTCAATCTCAGCACGCCGGTCTTGTCTTCCGCAAAGTCGGTCGTACTACCTGTCGAAATTTGCTCACGCATTTTCTTCAGGTACGGATCATCCTTCTGAGCGGCCATGATCTTTTTCAGCAAACTCAGCTCTAACTGCAGCTGCGCCAACCGTACATCCCTGAATCGAACCCGGAGATCGATGTCCATTTCTTCTAGATCTTGCAGTAGTCTACGGTTGATGGATAGCGAAGCAAGATATTTTCGACTCAGAGCGTCCGCCACCACATTTCCCTTGCCCGGAGTGTAGTCGATCGTCAAGTCATAGTCTTTGATCAGTTCGAGCCAGCGCCTCTGTCGCAAGTTCAATTCCTTTTGGGTGAAGAGATACTTGAGGCTCTTGTGGTTGGTATAGATTGTGCACGCCACGCCATATAGATAGTGACGCCATAATTTTAATGCGAACACAATCGTCGCTAACTCTAAGTCGTGCATAGGATAGTTCTTCTCGTGCGGCTTTAACTGTCTAGAGACGAAGGATATCACCTTATTTCGCTGCATGAGCACACATCCCATGCCCTGGCCTGAAGCATCGCTGAATATCTAAAAACCCTCTGGCCCATCCGGAAGTGCGAGTATGGGTGCTAAAATTAGTCACTGTTTTAGCTCCTGGAATGAAGCTTCACAGTCATCCGACCACTCATACACGATGCCCTGTTGAGTGAGGCGAGTCAATGGCGATGCAATCTTCGCGAAGTCTTTCACAAAGCGTCGATAGTATCCCGCCAAACCAAGAAAGCTTCGAATCTCACTAGCAGACGCAGGCCGCTTCCAATCAGCAACAGCTTCCACTTTTTTCGGGTCGACTGTAATGCCTTCGGACGAAATGATGTGACCAAGAAAAGATACGCTGCTTAGCTAAAATTCGCACTTACTCCGCTTTGCAAACAACTCATTCTCTCGAAGTGTCTAGAGCATGGCCCGTAGATGTTCTGCATACTGCACCCTGTCCTTTGAGTAGACGAGAATGTCGTCAATAAAGACTACCACAAATTTATCAAGAAAGGGTCAAAATACCCGATTCATTAGATCCATGAAGGCGGCAGGGACGTTCGTCAGGCCGAATGGCATCACCAGGAACTCGTAGTGGCCGTACCGAGTGCGAAAGACAGACTTTTGCACGTCGTCTGACTTGATCTTGAGTTGATAATAGCCCGAGCGGAGATCAATCTTCGAAAATACCGAGGCGCCTTGCAGTTGATCGAATAAGTCGTCTATGCGGGACAATGGGTACTTGTTCCGGATGGTGGCCTTGTTCAGCTCTCGGTAATCGACACACAGACACATGGACCCGTCCTTCTTCTTTACGAACAACACGGGCGCTCCCCACGATGAAACACTAGGCCGAATAAATCCTCTGTCGAGTAACTCTTGTAACTGGACCTTGAGTTCCTTCAGCTCGACGAGGGCCATTCTGTACGGGGCCTTGGAAATCGGTCGAGTATCGGGGAATGTATCGATGCTGAACTCGATTTCTCGGTCGGGGGGCATGCCGGGTAGCTCGTCCGGGAACACATCGGGGAATTCTGCCACAACGTCGGTCTGACCCGCGTTTGCACCATCCTGTCGCATGTCTCGAACGGACGCCAAATAGCCTTCGTACCCAGAATGCAGCATCCTCCGAGCAAAAATTGCCGAGATCAGCATGCAGGTCGACGATGCCTCACCACACGAAAAGCAGAATTCAGGCACTCCTGGTATGCGGAAGGTGACCGTCTTTCCGGCGCAGTCTATGGTTGCGTTGTACGGCCCGAGCCAATCCATTTCCAGAATGATGTCAAAGTCCTTCATATCTAGAACTATCACGTCAAGACCGATCTTTTGACCGCCGATACAGATAATCCCGTCAGCACAGGCTAAGTTTGTGAGTATTGGTGTGCCCGAAGGTGTGCTTACGCTAAGGTCGAGATCTAATGATATTACAGGAAATTTGTGCTCGACGGCAAAGTCCGCCGATATAAAACTATACGAAGTGCCTGAATCAAATAGTACACGAGCAGGCACATTATTGAAATTTAGTATACCTGTCACGACCGTATTTGATGCATGCACTTCATCTCGAGTCATGGCGTAGACGCGGCCCTGGGCATTGGGACGACGGTCTTGGCCATTTTGCGGTGCGGGTTGATGGGCTCGAGGTGCTGGAACTTGATTTCCTGGACGGTGCTGTTGGGGCACCATTGGCCGGTGCTGTTGGGGCACCATTGGGTTCGGCCTGGTCGGACATTCAGTATGATTGTGGCCCTTCTTGCCACAGTTCCAGCATCCCCCATCTGGTATCCGGCAATCGACGATAGTGTGACCGGACTGACGACAACGTATACAGTAAGGCCATAGATTGCGCCCTTGATATCCGCCTTGGGGCCCATTGTTCGGACGCTTGGTCACGTTGTTTCCTCCCGCGTGGCTTGGGCGTTTGTGATTATAGGTATGCACAGCGTCGGCAGCACCTGGAGGGTATTGGCGTTCAAGGCGGAGGGCGTGGTTGAGAGATTCCCTCATCGTTTGGTATTTGGGAACAGACACATGGGCGTAGATAGCTGGTCGTAGGCCCACTTCGAACCGTCGTGCACGACTCACCAGGGAGGGCAGGAATTCTCCAGCAAACTTGGCTAACTTGTTGAACTCTGCTGCATACTGCCGTACCGTCATATTCCCTTTCCTTAGCTTTATAAATTCATTCTTCTTCTCTTGTCGAACGGCTTCGGGAAGGTACTCGATCTCGAACGCCACTCGGAAGGTGGCCCAAGATATTGCTGCTGTCTCGTTGTCGCGTCTGATTGCTCGCTTTTGCACGGCCCACCAGTCGTGCGCGTTCAATCGGAGTAGAAGTTGAGCGCATGCGACTTTCTTGGACTCGTCGACACCCAGAAGCTCGAACCGGTCTTCTAACTCCTCCAGCCAATCGATCGCAAACGAAGGGTCTTCAGTACCGCAAAAGGAAGTACGGAAGCTCTTTGTGAATTTTGACACGTCGAAGTTAGAACTTTTCGGTGCCGCAGGCATAAGCTCAGGTACCTCCGGTTCGATTCACTTTGTCTGGCCGCAGGCTCGGTCACGGCAGGAGTTGCCGCAGAGTTGTTGTTGTTGGCCACCACTGTCTGAACAATCTGCTGAAGAGTATCAAGCTGCTTCTGCGGCAACTTGAATTGTGCATCGAATCGGGCCTCGAACTGGGTCTGGCGTGCCTCTACTTCCCGTCGATGTGCCTCTGTCTCCCGTCGATGTTGCTCGTTCAGACGTTGATTCTCCTGAGCTTGATGTTGTTGCACTTCCAGCATGCGTAACATCCATTCCATGGCATCGTTAGAGGGTCCGGACCTCGAGCTATTCGAGCCGCTCGAAGGACTTTCTTCGATCGCCGCCACATTTACCGTCGCACCTTCTGGAATTTTGAAGGTAAAAATACATTAGTCACAAAACTTATTACGGACTCCCTCGTATGGAACGATATATCTCATCGATACGAGACCAACGATTTGAGACTGGAAACTCGACACTAGAGGCCAAGGACGTAAAGCCGTGCTCTGATACCAATATGTCATGCCCCGATTCCGTAGAATCGATAGTCGTCCCCCGGACGTGATGCCATGCAATCCTAAGTTGCGCTTGCACAAGGCATAATAATAAGGTTATCTGAAACACAAACAATAAGGGAATGCGCAGAGTAAATTGAACACACATTATAGATAAGGAAACTTAAGCTTTATTGATAATGAACATCATTTTACAGACTCGATGCAAGGGCGTCGCGCGGGCTTTTTACAAACTGACTCCATTACAAAATGAACGTCGACGAGATAGCCATTCCATACATTTCATCCCTTGATTACAACCAGCATTACAAAATCCACCTGGGATGACGGGAAGTCGCTCCATCTATCATCTGGCCTTCGACAGCGGAGTCTTCAAAAGGGATTGGATCCAAACTTCGACCGCACGGACGAAGCTTCAAAACACACGAGCGTAGCCTTCCTTCACGCGACACGCTCCTCCTGATTTATCGCACCTGTAGAGAGAGCGAGGATCAGTACAATCAACATGTACTGGCGAGTGACTACTTAATTTTTAAGCTCTCATTTGGTTCAAGAATTTAGATAAAAATTTACACAACTTGCTTTTCGTGATCTTTCTAACCATCCTAGGTATTTTCATACGAAGCATGTTGACGAAACATAAACCAAGCAAGTTACACCAGAATTTCCCTCGGCAGAGCGCGCCGTGCGACATAAAACTTACCATCACCTTCCCTGTTAGTTGATAACAATTTATATCAAGTGTTTTATGTGGAGGTCACTTGGCATTAACTAGCCATCTTGGACATAGCCTGGTAATACGGGACCCTTGCAACGCAAGTAGCGAGCTCCGATGCAAGTCCCCGTCTTACCGATTGCTTCATACCCAGCTCGGCTATAACCTGTTTCTTCCTAGGCCAAGTCGGTCCCGTGGCCCCGGGTTGCCGCTCGAAGAAACCATCGCCCTTGTCGACAAGTTGTCCATGACCATGATAGGTTAACAAGGTATATTTGGGGTACCATTGGGGCTTGTTATGTAATTGATTCCTTTACTTGGTTGCTTTGTAGGCCTAAAAGAATTCTATCTCTTTTCTACACAACTCATCTTTTCTCTTCTCAAACATAGGACTTGTGTTTTTTAAGCCAATCATTCAATTCCATTACCATTACCCAAGTTCTCATTTTTGAAATAGAGGGTCGAGATGAAGGAGGTCAGCCACTCACCTTGAGTATTTGCTTGAGGTGAGAGACTGGTTGGCCGCGCTAGACATCGCCTACGCGATCACCTGAAATCGTACAAGCAACCGATTAGAACACTGTATTAGACAAGAAGTTCGATAGGAAATGCGAGTTCGAAACGTAAGCCATGAAAACCATCGAAAACATACACGAAAATGCATTCAAAAAACCAAAGCCAAAACCAACGTAAGCGTCGTGAAAAACAGAGCAACGGGAGGTCTCTCTCGACTCAGCCGCAGTGTCAATCCTCGAGGCGCTACCCGCTGAATATGGGACTTAGTTCCGAAGAAGCCATTCCATAACGTGGAATGGATCTTAATTCAACCGTTCTCGTTCGATCAATCCCGACCTATCGGTCCCGACCGAGTCGATAGCGACAGTGTTCCTTTCTCGCGCACCCCATTGACAAAGAACGGGGCACGATGTAGGGACGGGACACGATGTAGGGACGGGGCACTACAGTGTTAAGGAAATAATTCTAGTCATTTCTAAATTTCAAATGATTAGAGATCACGATCAAGAGTCGAAGGGTAAGGCGAATAACTCGAGGCGAAGTTGTAAATACGTGGCTTGGTTGATGGCCGCTATAACTATTATGGTTATAGGGGAACACTTGGTGTCTATCTATCAAGTTCGAGTGTTCTGTCTTTCCAATTTAAGTGAAAGACAAAAACGAATAAGAGTACGAAGGAGATGTTTATTGAATACGAATACGCGATTCAAAGACGATTGAATAAATTCAAAAGAGAATTGCCAAGGCAGACGTGGGTGAGATTCTAGAGAGCAAGCTTAACTATATCTCCACCCACATATAACGATAAATAAAGGCGAACCAAAGTGCACTCGGTTGATCAGACCATCATGCACCGGTTCTGACTAGACAATATGTTAGGGGGTGCGCACCCAATAAAACATGTCATGATCAAGCTCGATAAGGGAATAAGCTTACAAAACTTAAGCTAAACTAGCAGTATAGGATAGTCAAAATTAGTAAAAACATAGGCACGATTAAAATTGAAAGAAGTGGGACTAGTTCAAACTTCTTAAGAACCTAGTAATGTCTTATGTTGGTGCCTATACAGTCGTCCTACTGTCTACTTGCTTAAGACTTGGTTAAGGTCACAAGGAAGGTTAGGTCGTAAGTTATTCTACCCAACTTACAAGAGCTAAACTAGTAGGGTGATAGGACAGTGGGTCATGTCTACCTAGTATGGGTTACCTTCCTAACCAATATCAAGCACGAAAGAAGGATAAGAATCAACGGTAGAGGGAAGCAAGCAAGATGCAAATCAAGGGAGTCAAAGTAGAATCGAGGAGGTCAAGTATGTGGATGAGATCCTAGACTCTAATGTAGTGCCCCGTCCCGCAAAGTCAATCGGAGGAATCGGAACGCCGACGGCGTTCGGACTTAGCCTTGCAATGGCTTGCTCGAAGACATCGCTCAGGTGGGGTAGTTTCGGTGAACTCTCCTCATCTTTGCCTTCACATAATAAATCGTGTTTTTAACTTGCACAAGTTAGGCTTGATAAATAAAAGCTACTCATCCACATAGCTAAGGGAATAATCCCGACGGTTTGAATCGAGTTAGAACATGGAAAACGTCCCACGGTCGGCTTAGAGTTGGTGCACGGCGTGCTTTGAACATGACACTCGGTCCTTCGTCCCGTGGCTTGGGAGAAGGAAAGTTGGTCTGCGGTACAAAAGCTGAGAGTTAGCCTAAGTCATAGGCGTCGCCCGCACAAATGCTTGCTAAAGCATGCACGGTCCTGTCCCGCAAGGCTTGGCATAGCCTTTGCTCGTCCCTTGGGTTAAGTTGTAGGCTTGAGTGAGTTAGGCAAAGTTATGCCGGTCGACCTAAGTTATTCTATGTGTTGTCCCGCTCAATTCTGCGGTTGTCAAGATAAATAGTCCCACGACCCCAAGGCCCGTCATATGAAGTATGACTTGGGCGATAGCGTTGCGTCGAACACGAGTCGGTTTAGAGGCACGTGCCACGGTTGGTTCAGTAGGAAAGTTAGCCACGGTCGGTCGATACTTATGGAAACACGTTATGTTCAAGTTAAATTGGAAGGCTATGCAGTAGCCGTTCCCTGAGTTCAAAGAATGTTAAGTCTAAGCGATGGGTAGTCGCCGAGGCAACCCTGGTTAGGGGCTCTGCAAAGGAAGTACAAAAAGTGGAAAGAGTAAAACAACCAAGTAAATGAATTGATCACATAACAAGCCCCAAACTGTATCCTAAAATACTCCATGTAACCCTTATGAACTTGGACAACTTGTCGACAAGGGGTGGTTTCTTCGAGCGGAGACCCGCGGCCACGGGACCGTCTCGGCCTAGGAAGAAACTGGTTGTAGCCGCGCTGGTTAGGCAACGCTGGTAAGGCATCGGTAAGACGGGGACTTGCATCGGGGCTCGCTACCTGCGTTGCAGGGGTCCCGTATTACCCGGCTACGTCCAAGGCGGCTGGTTAGGCCAATCCCATAACAAACACTTAATAATAATTGTTGTTTTCAACTAATATGGTAAGTTTTGTGTCGGCACGGGCGGCAATCCGTGTGCGTGCCTTTGGATTGAGTTGAATATGTATGAGTTAAAAAGACACAATGTCGGAGCCTAAGATTTGGCTACAGCGAAAGCGACGTGCTTCGGCACGAGATGTGGCGTCGACTGTTAAGTTGCGAGTTAAGTCAAAAAGGGCCGTAGGGCATGTTGTGTGAAGTTGCGTTGAGTTATGAGGCACGGCCGCGTTGTCACAACACAAGTATAAGCAAGACTAAACAAGGAGGCGCTGCCTCGGAGATATTGAAACACGAATTGAGTTATGGCACGACCGAGTCGTTACGTCCCAAAGTTTGGCTAGAAAGACAGGTATAAGTCGGTGCGTCGACAATGCAAGCACGAGAAAGGTCTAGAGGCAAGGAAATGGAGTCCTTCGTGTAGCTGCATCTCCGATTATGGCCGTAAGGCAAACACGACTTGATAGGTTAACGTTGTTGGCACGAGAAGTGGTCTAGCGACAAAGTATGAGTTAACGTTGACATTGCAAGCACGGGATGGTTCTGATACGCAAGTTGCGCTAAGGCGCCGGTCCTAAACTGATCCTAAGGCAAGAATAGAAAGACAATCGAAAGAGGGTTTATGTTACACAAAGTAAATGAAACGTGTAGGTTTTGTATGGGTGGGCGAGAAGCTCACTCCACCAGTACAGTGGTACTGACACCCACACAGTGTTTCATGTGCAGGCACAGGTAGAAGCTCGTGGCGCGGAGCTCGCTTGGATGCGTCGAGGCACGGAGTTCCTTGGCGAGTCGAAGCGTGCGGTCGCGTGATCTGAAGACTTATACAGGACGTAATGTATGGACATCGCCTTCCGAAGCTTTCGCTGGATTCAAGTATTGTATCGAGAGATGAGAGAGAGCAGAGTGACTTGTAATTGAGAGAAAAGAGAGCTTGAGAGACATTGTAAATTGGCCTTGCGCCCACTGATGTAATCTTGAATTCAATATCAATAAAAGAGTGTTCTTTGAAATACTTGTGTTCGTGTGTTCTTTAAATTCCGCTACTATTATTCAATGTCTCTGCACGGGACTTCTGTGCGACGACCCCGTCGCAGCCGCTGTAATCGGCCGTTATGGAACCCGCCTTGCACGGGCGCAATCTAGGCTCGTGCGGCATCACGCCTTAGCGAGGACGATCGCTCCTACGGGAGCGGGGCGTGACATAGTGGTATCAGAGCACGGCTTTACGTCCTTGGACCGTCGATTGAATTCTTTAACTTCGATGTTTCAGCAAAACTCTGTTGCTTCCGCAAGTTGTTATCGTTGGTGCGCTCTCTCTCAAATGTCCCTCGGCATGTCCATACAATAAGTCTAAATATTTTCAAAAGCTCGTACAAGCGTTCAATCTAACGCATCGATAGGCCGTTGCCAAATGCGTCGATAAGGCCTTTGTGCCAAACGTTGCAAACTTGACTCGATGGAGAATATGTGCCAATGTTAGCAAAGTCGCACGTGTGCCCGAATAGTCCTACGTTGACCTTAGCAAGTCACGTGCATGCCTAATTAGTCCAACGTCGACCCTAGCAATTGAGCATGCAAACTCAGAATATAGTCCGCATGGGATGGCTATGCACACGGCCTTTTGGCTAAGTTGTGTTTCGCGTCGCGCACCTTGACCCTTGGTGCAAACGAGTTGCGAGCGATATCAAGTATCGTTCGGTCGGGAACGGAGATGCACTTAGAGTGTCTATCGATAGGAACGCTATCGGACTAACGCTGAGGCGTACAAGGAAGATTGATTTAGATTTCGAGGAAATAGTACGAACGACTTAGTGTGTGCGTCGATACGACGCGAGCGACTACGCTAGCGATTCGTCGAACGAATCTGAAGGATGTCTTAGCGAATGACGCGAATGTGATTGAGGACTAGATCGTATGGCTTGAATTCGAGTGGTGTATGTGATAGGTTCGGAGAAGAATAAGAATGAGTGTTGACGACTAGTCGAGTGGCTCGAATCCGAGTGGTGTATGGTTTGACTTGGAAATTGTTCGAGTAAATATTGAGGATTTCGAGTATGTCGGCGAGGCGATGCGATCGCGCAAAGCCTTAGAACGCGTCACGCTTAGTTGGTCGTGACTTCGAATGTCCCGAACGAGTATCTCGTTCGGACAACTTGTGAATGAGCAATGCGAGTTAGAAAACGATTCGGAACGATGAATGAAAATGAATGGTCTTGATCGAGGAAACTTAGAGGATCGTACGTGCGATATCGGATTGATACAACTGAAATGCGACTTGAGTTTTGAATAATGATCTTGAAACGAGCTTGAGGAAAAGCGACTGAACTTGATCTTGAGTATTGAGAAAATTGAGGAATATCCAACTCGGACAACAGCATCAACGCACGACTCGAAATTGGTTGCAAAGGAAGATCGTCAGGTTACGCATATCGTCGATGGTATTGAGGCGTATCAAAGATCGATATGCGATAACTCGGGGGCACTCTGACTCGGCGAATGACGGTCGTGCAAATGTCATTGTTCCGTTGGACGCTATACTTGAAATATTAAAAATGTGTCGAGGAAAGGATAGACTTGGCTCGAGGACTTTCTAAGTTGAACGAATGACGATCGAACTTGGCTTGGATAAAAACTGGAATGTTTGGATTTGCTTCGTCGACAACCACAACGTTGATGTTCTTGTCTTATGCGAGTGCTACTCCAGCCTCGCACATGCGTCACGCCGAATTAGGGCGAATCACGCCTTAGCGAGGACGATCGCTCCTACGGGAGCGGGGCGTGACATAGTGGTATCAGAGCACGGCTTTACGTCCTTGGACCGTCGATTGAATTCTTTAACTTCGATGTTTCAGCAAAACTCTGTTGCTTCCGCAAGTTGTTATCGTTGGTGCGCTCTCTCTCAAATGTCCCTCGGCATGTCCATACAATAAGTCTAAATATTTTCGAAAGCTCGTACAAGCGTTCAATCTAACGCATCGATAGGCCGTTGCCAAATGCGTCGATAGGGCCTTTGTGCCAAACGTTGCAAACTTGACTCGATGGAGAATATGTGCCAATGTTAGCAAAGTCGCACGTGTGCCCGAATAGTCCTACGTTGACCTTAGCAAGTCACGTGCATGCCTATTTAGTCCAACGTCGACCCTAGCAATTGAGCGTGCAAACTCAGAATATAGTCCGCATGGGATGGCTATGCACACGGCCTTTTGGCTAAGTTGTGTTTCGCGTCGCGCACCTTGACCCTTGGTGCAAACGAGTTGCGAGCGATATCAAGTATCGTTCGGTCGGGAACGAAGATGCACTTAGAGTGTCTATCGATAGGAACGCTATCGGACTAACGCTGAGGCGTACACGGAAGATTGATTTGGATTTCGAGGAAATAGTACGAACGACTTAGTGTGCGTCGATACGACGCGAGCGACTACGCTAGCGATTCGTCGAACGAATCTGAAGGATGTCTTAGCGAATGACGCGAATGTGATTGAGGACTAGATCGTATGGCTTGAATTCGAGTGGTGTATGTGATAGGTTCGGAGAAGAATAAGAATGAGTGTCGACGACTAGTCGAGTGGCTCGAATCCGAGTGGTGTATGGTTTGACTTGGAAATTGTTCGAGTAAATATTGAGGATTTCGAGTATGTCGGCGAGGCGATGCGATCGCGCAAAGCCTTAGAACGCGTCACGCTTAGTTGGTCGTGACTTCGAATGTCCCGAACGAGTATCTCGTTCGGACAACTTGTGAATGAGCAATGCGAGTTAGAAAACGATTCGGAACGATGAATGAAAATGAATGGTCTTGATCGAGGAAACTTAGAGGATCGTACGTGCGATATCGGATTGATACAACTGAAATGCGACTTGAGTTTTGAATAATGATCTTGAAACGAGCTTGAGGAAAAGCGACTGAACTTGATCTTGAGTATTGAGAAATTGAGGAATATCCAACTCGGACAACAGCATCAACGCACGACTCAAAATTGGTTGCAAAGGAAGATCGTCAGGTTACGCATATCGTCGATGGTATTGAGGCGTATCAAAGATCGATATGCGATAACTCGGGGCACTCTGACTCGGCGAATGACGGTCGTGCAAAATGTCATTGTTCCGTTGGACGCTATACTTGAATATTAAAAATGTGTCGAGGAAAGGATAGACTTGGCTCGAGGACTTTCTAAGTTGAACGAATGACGATCGAACTTGGCTTGGATAAAAACTGGAATGTTTGGATTTGCTTCGTCGACAACCACAACGTTGATGTTCTTGTCTTATGCGAGTGCTACTCCAGCCTCGCACATGCGTCACGCCGAATTAGGGCGATCACTCTGCGTGAGCGCTGGTATGGTGATTCATACAGCGGGAGTGGTCCAACTTTTACGGTGCGACAATTTGTGCTTCGATTTGTGGTTTGACGCGAAGGTGACTCGAGAATGGATTTGTGTGCTTGAAGAATCGAACTTGAGGATTGAGTAGGCCCAATCCGTGTATCGAGAATGAATGAGTCTAAACTCAAACAAGAGTTACGCCCCGATGAGAATGATTATTCCGCGGGAGCGTTGCGTGGTGATTCACGAACCGCCGTGGATAATCGGACTCGCGTGAGATTGGGGTGCAACGTATTGTCGAGCTAGATGACCTCGTGATCGAATACATGAATTGGTTAGAATTAGTGAATTGAAGGGATTCGAATATACGCAACGCGTGCCGTAATGCGAATTAGGTGATCGTGCTCGATGTTTAGAAAATTTGAGTGGCGCGAGCTTGGGTAGAAGACCCCGTATGATCGACTATGGTTTGACCCTAGGATTTGGGGTCAGTGTTGGCATTATTGTTGGGGAACTATGATTCCAATCCTGACATTGACTTAGCCTCGAAAAGAAATGGCCTAGCGGTTAGGCGAGACGCCCTGTTGCAAGTGTTAGCAATCGGAAAGATTGATCTTGAGGATTGGAATGGATAGATGGCGTGGATCACAAATATAGGAAACCCTGCTCACGAGACTCGGCTGACATGCATATATTCAGGGACGCTTGGGTATGTGCACGATGCGACTCGAGTGAGAATGACAAATTTTCTATCATGCGGCTTGGCTGAATGCATGTATTTTAGGGACGCTTGGAATGCGTGCACGATCCAGCCAAGTGATACGACGAGTTCAAGCAAGGCTTGAAAGATGGGAGTGTGTCGAGACCTTGAAATCGCGTTAAAGGAAAAGATTGATACTAGTGCGAGCGTGGCTCGGAATCGAAGGAACGCGTAGGCTAAATGTGTACGATTAAGTCTTGGCTATAGAAATGGTAGGATGACTTGCCTTCAGGAAAGTCTCGAGGACGAGACTTGTTCTGAGTGGTGTATGATGTAGTGCCCCGTCCCGCAAAGTCAATCGGAGGAATCGGAACGCCGACGGCGTTCGGACTTAGCCTTGCAATGGCTTGCTCGAAGACATCGCTCAGGTGGGGTAGTTTCGGTGAACTCTCCTCATCTTGCCTTCACATAATAAATCGTGTTTTCAACTTGCACAAGTTAGGCTTGATAAATAAAAGCTACTCATCCACATAGCTAAGGGAATAATCCCGACGGTTTGAATCGAGTTAGAACATGGAAAACGTCCCCACGGTCGGCTTAGAGTTGGTGCACGGCGTGCTTTGAACATGACACTCGGTCCTTCGTCCCGTGGCTTGGGAGAAGGAAAGTTGGTCTGCGGTACAAAAGCTGAGAGTTAGCCTAAGTCATAGGCGTCGCCCGCACAAATGCTTGCTAAGCATGCACGGTCCTGTCCCGCAAGGCTTGGCATAGCCTTTGCTCGTCCCTTGGGTTAAGTTGTAGGCTTGAGTGAGTTAGGCAAAGTTATGCCGGTCGACCTAAGTTATTCTATGTGTTGTCCCGCTCAATTCTGCGGTTGTCAAGATAAATAGTCCCACGACCCCAAGGCCCGTCATATGAAGTATGACTTGGGCGATAGCGTTGCGTCGAACACGAGTCGGTTTAGAGGCACGAGCCACGGTTGGTTCAGTAGGAAAGTTAGCCACGGTCGGTCGATATATGAAAACATTATGTTCAAGTTAAATGGAAGGCTATGCAGTAGCCGTTCCCTGAGTTCAAAGAATGTTAAGTCTAAGCGATGGGTAGTCGCCGAGGCAACCCTGGTTAGGGGCTCTGCAAGGAAGTACAAAAAGTGGAAAGAGTAAACAACCAAGTAAATGAATTGATCACATAACAAGCCCCAAACTGTATCCTAAAATACTCCATGTAACCCTTATGAACTTGGACAACTTGTCGACAAGGGGTGGTTTCTTCGAGCGGAGACCCGCGGCCACGGGACCGTCTCGGCCTAGGAAGAAACGGTTGTAGCGCGCTGGTTAGGCAACGCTGGTAAGGCATCGGTAAGACGGGGACTTGCATCGGGGCTCGCTACCTGCGTTGCAGGGGTCCCGTATTACCCGGCTACGTCCAAGGCGGCTGGTTAGGCCAATCCCATAACAAAACTTAATATAATTGTTGTTTTCAACTAATATGGTAAGTTTTGTCGGCACGGGCGGCAATCCGTGTGCGTGCCTTTGGATTGAGTTGAATATGTATGAGTTAAAAAGACAATGTCGGAGCCTAAGATTTGGCTACAGCGAAAGCGACATGCTTCGGCACGAGATGTGGCGTCGACTGTTAAGTTGCGAGTTAAGTCAAAAGGGCCGTAGGGCATGTTGTGTGAAGTTGCGTTGAGTTATGAGGCACGGCCGCGTTGTCACAACACAAGTATAAGCAAGACTAAACAAGGAGGCGCTGCCTCGGAGATATTGAAACACGAATTGAGTTATGGCACGACCGAGTCGTTACGTCCCAAAGTTTGGCTAGAAAGACAGGTATAAGTCGGTGCGTCGACAATGCAAGCACGAGAAAGGTCTAGAGGCAAGGAAATGGAGTCCTTCGTGTAGCTGCGTCTCCGATTATGGCCGTAAGGCAAACACGACTTGATAGGTTAACGTTGTTGGCACGAGAAGTGGTCTAGCGACAAAGTATGAGTTAACGTTGACATTGCAAGCACGGGATGGTTCTGATACGCAAGTTGCGCTAAGGCGCCGGTCCTAAACTGATCCTAAGGCAAGAATAGAAAGACAATCGAAAGAGGGTTTATGTTACACAAAGTAAATGAAACGTGTAGGTTTTGTATGGGTGGGCGAGAAGCTCACTCCACCAGTACAGTGGTACTGACACCCACACAGTGTTTCATGTGCAGGCACAGGTAGAAGCTCGTGGCGCGGAGCTCGCTTGGATGCGTCGAGGCACGGAGTTCCTTGGCGAGTCGAAGCGTGCGGTCGCGTGATCTGAAGACTTATACAGGACGTAATGTATGGACATCGCCTTCCGAAGCTTTCGCTGGATTCAAGTATTGTATCGAGAGATGAGAGAGAGCAGAGTGACTTGTAATTGAGAGAAAAGAGAGCTTGAAAGACATTGTAAATGGCCTTGCGCCCACTGATGTAATCTTGAATTCAATATCAATAAAAGAGTGTTCTTTGAAATACTTGTGTTCGTGTGTTCTTTAATTCCGCTATATTATTCAATGTCTCTGCACGGGACTTCTGTGCGACGACCCCGTCGCAGCCGCTGTAATCGGCCGTTATGGAACCCGCCTTGCACGGGCGCAATCTAGGCTCGTGCGGCATCACGCCTTAGCGAGGACGATCGCTCCTACGGGGAGGGGCGTGACATCTAATCCTATCCGCAGGCTTGCTTGGTATGGTAAAGTAACCAAACAATTTATCTTGACCTGCATGGGCCACTACAAAAACATGTAACGCCCCAGTCCCAATATACGTATGACTAAGTACGTAGACATGCTAGCTGTACTATACGAAGAATACACCAATATATGATAATCCCCGTATTGGTACATAAGCTGTAAAATATAGTAAACCAAAACTAACTAATCTCATCCACAAAATAAGGAAATAAAAGATATCATATAATGGATTGTTTTGGTACAATAAGTTGGGTGGAGACACATCCACTACCAACCAAAATAAAAAGGAAGAATTACATGACATATAAAAGAGCTAAGTGGAAGTAGCAAGGAGGAACCAAGTCACGTCATCTTCGAATAAATAGAGAAGACCACGATCTCGGCTAGGGTACCTGCGAAACACATGAACACACACCTGGGGAATAACCAGGTCCTTAGACGGACGTAGCAAGATACAGGAAGAACAAGCTAATATGAACTGTCAAAATAATAAATAATATATACAAGACTATTCTAGACACAAATATGCAAAGGAGATTCTAACCGCCTAACGTGCAATTTAGAGGACAACTTTCATGCGCATGGGTGGGATTTTAGGCTATGTGTACGTAACTGGCACCCAGTCATCTGTATCCGGCCGTAACGTCCAAAACGTCAGAGGATATCTGCAAATAAATTGCCAGAGTTCCATCCGAAGACTGTGGTTTACCTGTTTGGATTCCCATACGCACTAGCGACTGTCCTCCCCCAATATTTCCCACACTGTTCAAGTCATGTCCATGGCTCGTCCAGCTTTGTAACTGCTTGAGTCTCTAAAACCCTAGTCATAGCAGTTACGATCATCTATCTGTCACATGACTTTAGAGATAGCTAGTCAATAAGTCGTGCCCCTAGCAACATGTCTCAAACCGTGTAGTGTGAGTGTCACAGCCAAAGGAAGATATAAGGATATCCCCCAACAAGAAGGTAGTCCGCTAACACTAAGTCAACATGCATAAAATAAAGTAATGACTAATAAAGTCGCTTGCACCCAAGTATGACTTGGACGCGCAGTTTATAACAAAGAAAACTAACAATATGAAACAAAATAAATAATGCATAAAATAAATAATTTGACAGTTAATTAGCAAGGTATACTTGCCTGTTGCGACGTCTGGTGAGCTGCCTGGTGTGGTACGATAATCCAACAACTCCTTGACATGGTTGCAGTTGACGCGCGTATGATTGTGTTGGCACAAATAGTCGTACATGCCAAAAGTACGCAAGATGATCTTAATCAATGGAATAGACCGTGCTATTGAATCTTAATTATTCAAATTGGCTAGGGACGGTATAGAGATTTTCGAGATTCGCAAGTAGATAGAAAGAATTTGATTTAGTCGTGGGCAAAAAATAGATATTCAAAGAAATTCGTATAATAAAATATTTATAACTTTTTAGAAAATATTTTATATAATAGTTGGAAACTATGTTTTTACCAATCAAATATTTTTAAATAAATATTTTGTAAACAAGGAAAATTCATCTTGGGGCTAAGCCCTTAATTTGGTTAAGCTATAATTTGGGTCAACAGAATACCTCAAAAATATAATAATAATATTTTAGGCTTCGAAATCTAGGTTAAAATTATATGAAGGGTCCCATAAAACCATATTTTTGTTATAAAATAATTTCTAGGAAACTATTTAATATACATATTTAAAAATACTTATAGTTAATAACTAATGACAATAATAATACTAATAATAACAAAGTTTAATAATAATAATAATACTCTAACATTAATAAATAAATTAGCTATTAATAACCTTCTGTCAACTGATAACAATAATAAAAACAATAATAATATAAAATAATAATAATAATAATAATAATATATATAATAATAATAATAATAATAATAAATATATAAAAACCAAAAAAACAAAAAAAACAAAAAATAAAAAACAAAAGGAACCAGATCTTTCCAAACTGATCAGAGAGAGAAAATGAGAGGGTGAGAAGTCGAAGGAGACACGAAGGGAGAGGGAAAAAGAGAGTGAGCGAGAGAGGGGGGCGATCGGAAGAGAACGGGGAACGGCGGCGGTCGGGGCTCGGCCTCGGTGACAAGGGGGCGGCGACGAGGCTGGGCGGATGTTGGTGGAGGCGTACGGGCTCTCGGAGAGAAGGGCGGGGAGCTAAGGCCAGCGGCGGCCGGTGGTTGAGGCCGGCGCGGGCGAACGGAGAGACGCGCGGCTGCCGACCCAGGCGCGCGGTTCTGGGGTCCGCCCATGGGGTAGCGGCAGTGCTCCCCTGGCCGGCGGAGGCGTAGGCGGAGGAAGGAAGAGGCGGGGGAAGAGATGGCTGGGTCGGAGAAGGGGGTTTCTCGGAGGGGCGCTGACGAGGAGGAGCTCGCCGGCGCAGATCCGACGGGGGTGGCGCATGCGCGCGGAGGGAGACGGCGCACACGCGGGCAGTGGCCGGACCCGACGGGAGGCGGTGCGGCGGCGCAAAGTCGGAAAGACGAAGGGGCTCAGGTCGTCCAGGCGGCGGAGACTTGCCGCGGGTGTCGCGGAGGCGTCGTCCGTGAGAGGCGGTGAGGGGGTTTGTATCGTGCGCTCATGGCGGAGCCGGGCCCGCCAACGGAGAACGGCGCCAGTGCCTGGATGCCGGCGTGGGGATCGCTCGGCACAGCGTCGTCGACGGTCTAGCGCGTCAGGAGGTTAGGTTTAGGGTTAGCCTTCGATTTATTTTTATTTTATTTTTGGGTGTTGGCTGGACGGCCGGTCGGGTGGCGGCCGGTCGCGGTGACGGCGGTGGGTGTTGAGTTGGTGTCAGTTGTGGGGTCTTCTGGTGGTGGTCGGGATGGTTGGTGGTGACGATGGCGATGGTGGCGCTATGACAGTGACAGAGAGTGGTGTGTGGGGTGACGGCGATTAGTTGGTGTTGCTGGTGGCAGCCCTGGTGTGGCTGGCCAGTAGCCAGGGTATGGGGAGGAGGAAGGTTACGGGGATTTCGACGGCGATCGTCGAGGCTAGGGGAGGAGCGGGGAGGTGGTCGTAGGGTTCAGGTTAGGTTAGGTAGACGGAGTTGGGTTGACAGGGGAAGGCCGGGGAGTCGAGGCCGTGGACAGTGGTGGACGGCGGAAATTAACTAGAATAGATTTAGGTTTTGATTGTGTCGGGATTTGTCCGACACGGAATTTATGCAGTGTATATGTACTTGTGGAATAAGAATTGTACACGTACATGGACACGATACACGAGGGGTTGGGGAATTATTTGTGGCAAAAATTTATGGGAAATAGAAATTTATGGAGGAGTACCTGCCTATTTATAGGATGTGGGAATTCCCAGTTGGATAAGAACTAGGAATATTTAAACCCAAAAATAGATAATTCATCTATTAATTTAAAATCAATCAAATCCAAATCCAAATATAAATCAAATTTTATATTTAATTAAATTCTTTAAGTTTAAAATCAAATAGGATAAATAAATTTTCAAACATAGATATTATTAGATAATTCCATAAAATCAAATCAAAATTTAAATTGCCACAATAAATTTCAAAATATATTTTCCAAAAATACTAATAATAATAACTTCAAAAATCACCATAATTATTTAAACATCAAATATGAAATATATCTTTTACTAAATTGAGATACATTTTCAAAAATTAAAATATTAAATTCATGCATTCGCATGCAAATAGAATATTAATTTATAAGTTACAATTTATACTAGTATTATGAATAAAATATCTTGAATACCATTTTCATAAATAATAAAATAATTAATTTCAAAAATTGTACTATTGTTTAAAATAATAATATTTACGAAAATGGGTATGCACAATAATATTCATAAATATACCTTTAAACCAAAATAAAATATTTAATTATGCTATATTGAAATAAAATATATGTCTTCTATATTAATAAATCCCATAAATAAAACTTTTTTAAAATATGTACCTCGCACGAAATTTTCACTCGACGAGCAAATACGAAAAACGTAAATTCCCGTGCGACGTACAATACGACTATACGACGTATAAATACAAAAAAAATCAGTACTAAAAAATAGTAAAAATTTAGGGGTTTTACAGCTGCTGCAGCTGCTGTTGCGGCTGTGCATACTGCTGCCTTCCATGGCGGCAGCGGCGGTGCAGCCAGGGGCACGACGGGGCTGCCCGACGACGGCGATTTGGTGGAGTGGTGTTGATGGTTGAAGTGGTGGTGTGTGGTGTTAGATGATGATGGTGATGAATGATGTGATGAAGAAGAGGAGGAGAAGAGGAGGAATGAAGGAGGCTCGGGTTGCTGGTAGTGGCGCTCGGCCAGGAAGAAGGAGGAGGAGGAGAAGGTGGTTCAGGTGGTGGAGGTGGGTGATGGTGTTAATAGTGATGATGATGTCGATGATGGTGGTGGTTGATGGAGAGTAGGAGGAGATGTTGAAGAGGAAGAAGAAGAGAAGGAGGAGGAAGGAGGCTCTGCATGGTTGGCTATGGGAGAGTAGGGGGTCGGCCATGGAGGAGCTTGATGTTGCTGTTGTTGGTGATGGTGTGTTATAAATTAAAAGAGGAGAGGAGAGAGTTATTAGTTGTGTGTGTGTGTATAATAAATGAGAGAGAGAGAAGATTATCTACCTAGAATTTAGGGCCGGCTATTGTGTGAGGGGGGATGTGTGTGAATTTGTGGGAATAAGTGGTGTGGATTGGTAGAGAGGAATCCAAGGGCTAGGATTAAATGGGGATTGGATTATTTCTTTAGGGATTTAATTCAAGGGGTTCTCCATTAAATATTAAAAATGGGTAGACTAGGTATTTAATATTTGTAGGAAAATGAGTGTGGGATATTCATGAGGGGGTAACATGGAGCTTGGGTTGGGTTCGGTTGAGCCGGATCGGGTCAAAATCGGACATGGTACAATAATTGAATTTAAATAGGTATTTATGATCATGGATAAATAAGTAGCATGTGGGGGTTCAAATAAATGGGACACAAGTGTCAGGTGGGTAGTAGGCTTCGTGTGGGCCATGTCCATATTTTGAGTCGACTAGGTTGGGTCGATGTCGGGTTCCGAAATTAAATTAGAAGTCAGGTCACATTCTACGATGGATAATTAATTATCTTAAATTGACCCAAAATTTGTGCGAAGCAAATGAAGCACAAGATGGTGTGTCTGAGTGGGACACGAAGGTCATGGGTGTAGGGCGTCTTGAGTAGATCAGGCATGAGAAGTTGGTTTCAAGAAAATGACTAGCCTTGTGCTCCTAAATTAAAATTCACGGTAACATGCATATGATGATCAAAGATAAAAGTAGGAAAATCAATATAATTAATTAATGATCAAATGGTCTAAATTGACCCAAAGTTATGTGAAGCAAAAAGAGTACAAGGGAACAAGTTTGGATGGGACATGATATATCAACATGAAGGTAATCTTGTCTACTACACACTGATGAAGAGAGTTTCCAGAGATTGGCATCCCTGACGCTCCAGAAGTCAAAGTCACGAAAAAGAACATTTAATCAAATAATATATATATTCAAAATAATTTATTTATAAAATTGAAAAAAAATAAGCCCTAAATTCAGGGGGCTTACAAGTCATAAGCCATACAGCTATCCAGGTTATCCAGGCGAGGTGATTTACTAGAGTTATAAGTGTTATCAAGATTACTGGTGTACATTCAGTACTTAATGCTTTTAGGAAGTGCCCACATGACAGTGAGCTGGAAATGTGCCCTACTCGTCGGCAGGCTACAAGTTCCTCAGGTGTGGTCGGGATAACATGATCGCCTGTAACTGGGAAAATCTCTCTATATGGACTACTTGATCAATCTAGTCATTAACCTAGTCAGATTTATTATGAATTCCTGACAGTGGTAACCAGAAATCCATGTCCTAGACATGATGCAAGACGAGACATGTAGCTTGTACAGGCACAATCAAGAGAATCAACCATGGTGTTAAGACAAGAGTTACTTAGCAAGTCAGGGTAGCTGTCGCAATAGCGCTTCAATATATTATACATGTCATGTTAGGTTACTTGTCATGTCAAGAGTACTTGTCAGGAGTACGCCTCGACGGGACACTATCAAGTTTATACATGTCATATCAAGTTTACTTGTTACTTGTCAAGAGTGCGCCTCGACGGGCCACTATCATGAATTACAAGAAGGGTTTAGGTTATCATGTCGTGTTCATGTCAAGTTCTGATCATAGCCAAGAATTATCATGTTCAAGTCGAAGATCAATACTCGCAAGTCATACTCATGCTCAACAAGTTATCAAGTCGGGTCGTCGCAAGTTTGGCCGAGTATAAGATACTTGCAAGATCACAAGCATAAACAACAAGAACTAGGAGAACATACAGGGGGTATCAAGGCAAATAAGCGGCGCTGGTCAAGTGGTGCCGGGGGGACAGGTGGCGCCTGGGTTAAAGAGAGCTGGGCCAGGAGGCAAATGGTGCAAGGAGCAAGTGGTGCCAGAGGCAAAGTGTGCCAGGACCAATGGGCGTCTGGGCTAGGGTGCGCCTGGACTAGGGTGCCAAGGGGTGCCTAGGCGCCAAAGGGCGCCAAGGTGCAGGTGACACCAGGGGCCAAGGGGCGCCAGGGTACAGGTGGCGCCAGGGGCACGCACGCTAGGTTGCGCGGCGCTAAAGAGCACACACAACAAAAGGAACACGGTGCCATGGGGCACGCGCGCACTGCACATCTCCTCTACCAGACCGAGAAGAGCTCAAAGAACCTATAAACTTCAAAAATGCCATAACTTGCTCAAATCAAGTCAGAGTCGGGACTTTCAAGGGTCTAAATTGTATAGAACGAGGTTTTCTATAGCCTTAATAGATCAAAACCAAAAAATAAGATCAAAACTTAGATCTACAAAAAAGTATCCAACAAAACCAAAAATGCCAAGTTCTAAAGAGGCTTATAATCAAGTGAAGAAATGAATGGAACAAAGAAACTTAAGATCCATCATGAAGCAAGTTGCACTTGCCTAGGGCTTCTTTGGTGGGTGGGGAGGAGTAATGGAAAATATTGAGGAAATAAATAAAAGTTATTGAGGAGAGAGGGAGAGGAGTTGACTTAAATACTAAGCCCCACCTTCTTAAACCAAACCAAAATAAACCAAGCCAAGCCAAGAATAAGTAACAACTCTAACTACGGTTCACCTGACATTTGTTAGAAATCCGTACACGTATACAGAAAATACGTATAACGGAAAACGGGAGTGACAACTGTCATGCCCTGATCCCGCAGTCTTTTCGTCCTCGCTTCGGACTCTATGAGACCGTTCGTCCTCGCTTGGGTGTGATGCTGTGCAAGCCTAAGTTACGCTTGCACAGGGCCAAGACCTGTAACAAGACAAGATAGACAAGGTTGTCAATACGCAACGGAACATATTACAGATATTTGAAGCAGCAGCGAATATTTTACAGATATATGAATTGAACACAATAGTAACAAGAAACAATTCTCTATATTGATTTCATTGAATAGATTACAAGCTCTCGTTTCTCTCTGATATAATGTTTATATTCTCTCAGAAACTTTACAGATTGCAATGATCTCGTTCCCATACATTACATCCATTTATATACAAAACCAACTCTTGTAATAAGACAAGGATTAGCATAAACATAACATAACCAACATAAGACAAGGATTAGCATAAACATAACATAATCAACATTCTTATTTCCTGTTCGTCTCTGTATCGTTAGCTCTTAGAAAAATATTCTTGATACATGTAGACTCGATTGGCAGCTATGACTCTCCGGTTCAGCTCTGCACCAATCAACACCTATCATATGATGGTCCATAGGAAATCCCATGATTAGCCGTTGTGACTCTTTGGTTCAGCTCGTCGCTAAGGACTTAGATATCGGCGCCTATTTTCACTTGGAGGTCCTAATCTCTCCTAGGCTGAGTGGTTCCAGGCGTCCCCAGATACCACTCGAGAGACAAATTTACTTATGCACAAGTTGTCTGAGACCAATGCATATGCTCTAGCAATTCTATCAGATGTAACAGATTTGATCAGATCTTTCAAATATACGACATGTTTATTTCGTGCCTTAGCAGATATATGACATGTTCATTTCATGCATTTGCAGATGTACGACACGTTCATTTCGTGCCTTCTTCTTCTTCTTATCACATAGCCAACAGCTTCTCTCTTTTCTTATCAAGCATGACAAGGGGTCATATTCGGAAGAAGTATTTATCAATAGCATGGTAGGGATCATATCGTTTCTTATTAGCAAGCAACAGTTCTACTTCTTAGCATGTAGATTATCTCTTTTCTTGTATTAGCATAGCAACATGTGGATTCTCTTATCAGCATACTCAATGATTACCATCTTGTTATTATCAATTAATATTCATGCAAAAGCTCAGATTCTTATTAGGCGTAAGTGAATCATAAAATGAGACTTTGTCCACTCACCTAAATTAATCGTCTTTTGTTTCAGAGCCAACAATTCGATTTCTCTGTTTATCTAGTACCTTTGCGGAGCAGGACACTACATAATTACCCACTGGAAAAAAATTTTGTCCTCGAAACTTAAGGAGAAACTTACGATATCCTTAGCAGCGATAGTCCTCATCCGTCGCCATCATCAATCCATGAAATCACGATTCATTTTGTATCAAAATCTCTTGTTCAATAAAATATCTCAATCAATCAAATTGATAAAACATATGCCGGCATCATAAAAATATTTACGGACTCATTGTATGGAACGTTCATCTCATTATTGATATCAAGCAGGCAAAGAAATTTTTGATCAGGAGAACATCTTTGAATTCAATTGAATCAACAATTGGCCAGAGGATCGTGTTGCTCTGATACCATTCTGTCATGACCCGATCTCATAGAGTCTCTTCGTCCTCGCTTCGGAATCTGTGAGACCGTTTGTCCTCGCTTGGGCGTGATGCCGTGCAAACCTAAGTTGCGCTTGCACAAGGCCAAGACCTGTAACAAGACATGATAGACAAGGTTGACAATACGCAACGGAACATATTATAGATATTTGAAGCATCAGCGGACATTTTACAGATATATGAATTGAACACAATGGTAACAAGAAACAATTCTCTATATTGATTTTATTTGAACAGATTACAATGATCTCGTTCCCATACATTACATCCATTTATATACAAAACCAACTCTTGCAATAGATGTTCATCTCTTGGCATCTCTTCTGATTTCTGGCTCCTGAGGATGAGGCTCGGGCTATCGCTTCGGACTATCCTTCTCGGTGTATATTGCACATGCATGCAGACTGATGATGGGTTAGTATATCAGCATACTGATAATTGTGAACAAGGAGCTATATTTGTCTGAAACGATCACTGTTCATTTAGTGAGAAAATGTTTCTTATGATGTGATCTTGCTACTTTTACCTATGTTCATTTTATGTATACAGAGTCAGTTTATATTCTTTGAAAACATCTTTGAAAAGCCATAATTCATTTTATTTTATTTCAAGCATACAAGGGACTGTTCAATTCAAGCATGATGACTATTTATTTCATGTGCTAGCGCAGCGTGTTTCATGAACCATATCATTTTATTAGGGACAACAACATTAGCATTCGTTTCTCTTATTCAAGACATTCTCAGGGTCAGATTACAAGCATGATTATCATAACTTCTTTGGACGGAACATAGCAATTCTTGGCAATAATTTATTCTTTAAGCAACTCGTGTTCAGGAAACTTAGCAACAAATGTATCATTTTTCAATGATTCTTACCATAGCCGACGGTCCATACTTGCATAAGACAATGATTAGCATAAACATAACATAACAAACATTCTTATTTCCTATTCATCTCTGCATCGTTAGCTCTTAGCAAACATTATTGACGCATGCAGACTCGAATGACAGCTGTGACTCTCCGGTTCAACTCTGCACCAATCAAAACCTATCTATATGATGGTCCATAGGAAATTCTATGATTAGCCGCTGTGACTTTTTGGTTCAGCTCGTCGCTAAGGACTCAGATATCGACACCTATTTTATATGGAGGCCCTAATCTCTCCTAGGCCGAGTGGCTCCAGACGCCCCCAGATACCACTCGAGAGACAAATTTACTTATACACAAGTTGTCCGAGACCAATGCATATGCTCTAACAATTCTATCAGATGTAACAGATTTGATCAGATCTTTCAAATATACGACACGTTTATTTCGTGCCTTAGCAGATATATGACATGTTCATTTCATGCATTTGCAGATGTACGACACGTTCATTTCGTGCCTTCTTCTTCTTCTTGTCACATAGCCAACAGCTTCTCTCTTTTCTTATCAAGCATGACAAGGGGTCATATTCGGAAGAAGTATTTATCAATAGCATGGTAGGGATCATATCGTTTCTTATTAGCAAGCAACAGTTCTACTTCTTAGCATGTAGATTATCTCTTTTCTTGTATTAGCATAGCAACATGTGGATTCTCTTATCAGCATACTCAATGATTTCTACCTTGTTATTAGCAATTAACATTCATGCAAAAGCTCAGATTCTTATTAGGCGTAAGTGAATCATAAATGAGACTTTGTCCATTCACCCAGATTAATCGTCTTCTTTTGCAGAGCCAGCAATCCGATTTCTCTGTTTATCTAGTGTTGTAACTCCACTTTTCCCATTTTAGTGGAATTTAAATTTTTAATAATAATACTTTATTTTTTTCCTATAAATATATGCTTTATGAATATTTTAGAGGGAAAGAATTTGGAGCAGGAATATTTTCTAATTTTCAAGTTGGTTACAACTAATTTGAGTGGTCCCGACTCATATTTGAAATATTATAACTAATTTTCCTGAAATACTTCAATTTATGAAAAGGTAGAGGGGTTTCTTGCATTAAATTATTTGCGGAGAGGCTGATGTGTAAATTGTCCAGAGGGGGAGGGTTTTATTGCATAAAAGCCGTTTGCGGGAGGGGTTTTGTGTAAATTACACTTCCTTTCCTTGTAAAAACCCAACTGAGGAGAGAGACTCCTCACTTCTCAATATTTTTCTGAGTTCCCCTTTTCCCTAACTGATCGGAGACCTAACCCTAGTTATCGGCAGCGGCTGCGTTCGCTGATCTCCGCCGATCAACAGCATCTCCTCGAAGCAATTGCGAGGCCGACTCCTTCCGATCGGCGGCCAGCGGCGATGCATTTTTCGGCAAGGCGGCTCACTTCCTAGCGGCTCCTCCACCATAGCTAGGACCGGCTTTCTCTACGGTACAGGCGGACGGAGTACCTCGCGGTGACTTCATATCCTCCGTCAACAACACAGTCCGCCTTGTCGAGCAACGTCTACTCCCACACAACGCCAGGTCGATCATCGTTCCGACGACATAGTGTTCATCTCCTACGACCATACCTTCTTGTTGGCACACGACTTCGATCAGCGATGATGACGACCGATCTACTTCAATCTTGGCGGTGAGTTCTCCTCTCTCTTCTCTTTTCTATTTTGGATATGTTTTGATCCGATCGATCAATCGAATTGATCGATCAATTTGCGATTGTGGCTCTTTCAATAGAATCTTCTGTATTTGGATCTGAGTTATTTTCTTGTTTTCTTTGCTCTGGAACTGCTCGACACAATGCCTGAACAGGACTCGAGATCACCAATTGGATACGATGGGGTCGTGTCTGACATTGTGGGGTTGGGACTTCGCTCTAGAACAAATCGGAACAACTAGGTAACATTCTATTTTCTCTAATGTTAAAGTTTTGCATGTTCTGATTCTAGTTTCTGGGGTCGGGCGTGGAGTGCAGGCCTGTGTGTGACATATGTGTATCTTGTTCGTGTCCAGCTTGCTCGTGTCCGGCTGTAGTGCGTCTTTCTGTTCGAGTCCAGATGCAGATCGTGTTCGAGACCTATGTACGTGTCAGGGCTGGGATTAGTAAGGAAGGCGAGAGTCTTATTTTAATTTTGTGATTTTGAATGTATATTCAGTTGGTGTGTGGTGTGTGGCTCTGGGTTTTCTGTGATTGGAGTTGCCATTTGTGTGATGGTAGGAGCAGTCGACTAGCTTATTGCTCTGTGTGTTTAGCTTAGAGTCTGCAGGGAGTTATGAGAGGGTTGCAAGTAACCCGAACTCAGTATAGTATAAGTTGTATGGAAGAATTGTATATTGATTAGATAAGTTTGCATTTATTGGGGTTGAGCTAATTTTGGGTATATATACCTTGTTGAGGTTCAGTTGTTTAATTGTACTGACATATCTTCAATTCTTGGTTTGGATTTATACTGGGTGGGTGTTCTGTTATAGGTTATAGAATGACCATTTTGCATTTAAGTTTTGAGTTGATGGGGTTTTGTTACCTAATTTAAGTCTGTATATGGTTCGTATATATATTCCTTTCGGGGAATAGGTTGCTGGAATAAATTATTGGTGGTTTGGTTCATGTCTTCATAGGTATAGGTGTATGACTATAATAAGAATTGTATCCTGATGTTACTTCTGAACCTTAACTCCATTTCGTGGTTCTGTATGATGGAGCTAGTAGTCTATAGCTTGTTGGTTTTGGCTATTGTTGGGCTCAAGTTGGCCTAGTTTAAGTATGACTCTGAATATTCCATTTGGTAACATAAGAATTAATGTAGTTTTCTATTTTGGGCTGAACCTATTGTAAGGATAGGCTTTAAGCATAATGTTGTTACCTCATAGTTGTACTATTCTTTCATTCTTTATTTGAGAGTGGTTAAATATATATTTGAGGAGTAACTCAAGTGAACTATTTTCCATGTAAATACTTTGTTAACCCATTTATGTAAAATTCTAGTATAATATTTTACTATAATCTAATGATTAGCTAGTTTATTAACTAGTTCTATAGGATTAACTATTGATATCTATAGATAAACAAATAGCAAGTATATAGTTAAATCAGGATATTACTTAAAGAGTTTAATAGGAAACATATTGTTTAGAACCTAACCCAATTTATATCATTCAGGAGGACTCAGATTTACTACTTCCTACCCTTGATCACCCGGAGCAAGGTAAGTACTTTTCTATGGTTTTGTGTATTTACATTCTCGTACTCTTTCTTGTGACACGTCATGACACGATATCTTGTACTCCTGTACTCCTGTTCTTGTACTTACTTGTGTCGGGTGGAAAATACACTAGCCATGTGACCAATCCCGGTTACTACACTCATGTGCCTAGCTTAGGCCTCACATCGTGTACGCGGGCCCTAAGTCGTACCATTTATGTACTTTCATGTGCTTATCCCAGCCGGTCACGTGAGCTAGTTGTATTTCAAACATGGTGCACTTGTCATGTCTTGTACTTCAGGTTCATAGTTACATTCATGTACTTTACATTTCTGTACTTTATTTCCTGTACTTACATTCATGTTCTTTCCTGTACTTTATAGTTCATGTTCTCCTGTACTCATTTTCATATCATGTTCTTGTTCATTACCTAGAACTGTACTTTGCTCCGCTCCTGACTGGATAAGTTGTAGGTATGCTTGCAGGATATCATTCTACCATATGGGCCAGAGCTCGGGATCTTAGCTGAGCAGGATGGGTCATGACTTAGCTTGAGGTTTCAGGTTTAGACTGTTAGATTTACTCATAGATATTGTTTTAGAATTCATAGTACATTTAACTCTTGATGACTCGTACATTTATACATAGAATTGTGGATTATGGTGATTATTCTGGGATACGTTTTAGATGCTGTGATTATATACATTTATGATTATCTGGTTAGATTTCTCTAGTTTGTTATAGCTTACTTCGTTGTGTCCAACGACGAAGGCTGGGCGTGTCCGACTCGTGTCTGATTATTCGGGAGCGGGTCGTGACATGTTTTTAGTGGTGGTCCATGCAGGTCTATCCAAATGGTACCTAGGTATTAGAGTACTATTGGGGGACTTGATTACACTAGGGGAACTTGATCACAGCATAGGAAAATCGGAAATAATGGTATATCAGGTATATTGATATCTATAAACACTTGTTGTTTTATAATTATAATATTTTAACAGTTTTCTGTTTTTTAGACGATTCAGACACGCAAATATCAGAACCATCGATTCATCTGCACTTGACGCTTCCGAGTTTCTACTACCACTCTACTATCCTCATGGGTAGTACGTAGATGACGGAGACGTTTGAAGAGTCCCTTGACAACCAGAGGAAGAATGCCATCCTTTCCAAGTCAGACTTGTGGATACACTCTCCAAGCCAGGAAGGACTTCTGATTTTTAGACTCTCGGATCTTTGGTCTTCCCCGACACTGAGCGCATATCTTGCACCAAGGAGCAGATCGAGAACCTGGAGCCGCCACTAAAGATTATCCAAGACTTGGAGGATCCGACTCCTATGAAGACTGAAGCCACTAGCCAGGAGACCTAGAATATAACACAGACAATGGAACGAGACGGAAAGTTGAAGCACATGAGAGACATGAAGACTTATGACGAAGACAGCAACTATCCTGAACCCGCAAAGCGTTGCCATACTCGGACATCACTTCTTCAGCCGCATTATCAGATTCAGACAATGACCAGTTGCACTTTCTGTCGTCGCCCAGGACACCACTATGACGAGTGCCGCAAGAGACAGAGGCTATGCTTGTACTACGGATCGCCTGTCCATCAAGTCAAGGATTGCCTAGAGAACGTTGATCACACTGCCCAAAGACAGGTACGAGGAGCATCAGGACTACAGCAAGGGGACCCACCTCTCCAGATTCCGCAATCACATGGAGCATTACCGCCAGGATCAGTCTATGTCAGAAAAGTTGAAGAAGATTAGAGAGATTTCCGTCCCGGAGGAATACTGAAGATAGAATGAAGACAGAAGATTTCTTTTGCATGGTTGGGAAAAATCATTTATCTTGATTAGTAATCCAATTTTTTGTTAAAATTCTTTTACCATCTAAACCATTTTTTGGAACTTCTTATTTTCTATTTTGGAACCTTGGTGGATATTCGAAACTTATTTCGAGATATTATTTCCTATTCGTTGAATGATACTCCTCCATCCATTTTTCGTAACCATGCTTTCTTTTTAAGATTCTACTCAGGAATTTTGTTTCCTATTCAGAACCAGTTATAATTTGTAAATTTTATTTTCTTTCCGAGGTTCAGTTTTCTATTCGGGGTTTGTTGGAATTTGATTTTATTCAATATTTGCTTCTATTCACCATTCAAGACATCCTTTGAAAATTTTCTTTCAAATATGAGGACTTGACATGTTTCCTATATGAGATTTCTTTTCTTATTCATGGCTTGTTCTCTGTTTGAGAAATTGTTCTGATCACCACTTTGTTTCAATCTTGTCTCCTATTTGAGGTATCACTTGTTTCATGGATACTTGTTTCCTATTCACCCAGTGATTCTCTTTTCCTATTTCGTAACTTGATTCCATTCGAGATTTTGAGATCATGTTTCCTATTTATGAGACTTTGTTTTGTTCGTGATTTAGTCTCATATTCAAGATTTTCCAGACTTTGAAACTTCAGTTCTACTCGCGACTCGTTGAGACCGTGTTCCCTATTCAAATCTTGTTTTCTCGTTGAGATTTTCTATACGAGATTTTGTTCCTTATTCACGACTTTGTTGATACTTGATTTTCTATTTTTTACTGTGTACCTTGTTGGAGATTTTGTTTTCTATTCAAAGTTTTTGCTCAAGATTTCATTGTTATTCGAGATTTTATTAAAACTTGTTTCCAGTACGGGATTTTATTTCGAAACTTGTCTCCTATCTGGTACTTTGCTTCAGTTCATCGTTCGGGACTCTATTATCCCTTCGGGATAATGTCCCATATATGGAATCTTGTTACCATTCCAGATATTAGTTGAAATCTCGTTATAATTTGTTCGCTCCCTGTCTGAAATTTTAAATCTTCCTGGTTGCCCTTTTGTACTCACTGATTGGATCCCTTGTAGTCTCTTAGTACCTCATAAACCCTTGTATTCTAATAGTCAGATAACATTACCATTTTCGTGACTTGGACAATTGAAACTCATTTTAATTCCTTGAAATTTTCTATGGATAAAGTTGAAAGACTATTCGATGACCTACTAGGGCGTGACAGTTGTGCGCTGCAGCCGTTGTTTGGATTGTAGAGACTGAAAGTTCACTGTAGCCAGCAGCGCACTGGCGAGGCAGGAACCCTAAGTTGAAGTGATTTCAGACATTCATATGTTTTCGAGTATTATTTAGAATTTTTCATACCTTTGATATCTTGGGTTTCGACAATGATTGTTGGAAAATGGATAAGGTTGACAGAGTATTCGGTGACATATTGTTATTTGAGTCACAGAGCCGAAAGTCCACTGCAGTCATACATATACTGGCGAGGTAGGGATTCTAAGCAAAGTGATTTCAAATACCTATATGTTCTCGGGTATCATGGAAATTATATTTTCTTTTTCATATGATTATTGGTTTTCGAAAATCACAGATTCTTGCACGTTCATCCTGATTTGATACTGTATCTCCTGAGTATTTCGTACGTTTCCTCAATCAACCCTTGTTAATTTCCCTTCTAGCATTTTATCGTTAGATCATTGATTTCCTCAAATTATACATTGTCAGATTTTAATTCCATACTTTTCATGTCTTGTCTAAACTTCAATCTAAATCATGTCTATCTGACCATGATTTTCCTA